>JAHWFP010249869.1:0-19776 GCA_023313725.1 Lithobius niger
CAACAAGTTTGTCTAAGCCAGAAATTAAATTGTTAAAAATCGGTAGCAATCCGTTCGGTTAAATCGGATCGGTACACCAATCAATTTTTGGTTAATCGGATCGGAATCCGTTCGGCAAAAAAAATGCTGATCGGTACAGTCTTAGTAATATCGTATGCCATTCATATGCCTCAAAGTGGCATACAAAAAAGCAAATTTTTTAAAATGTTATTCCACTTTCTACTTTAATGGCTACCGTCAACGAACAGAAGGCCATATTTTACTGATGAAATTAAGTTTTTAATTACTTCTCACCAGTACAGTTCCAACACAGTACTGCAGTAGGCCTATTCCCTTGAATATGGCATTTAATTGCTATTTATTCTATTTGACTATCCACTAAGGCTGTACCGAACCGAACAAACTGAACCGAACATGGCCGAACAGAGGGTGTTCGGTTCGGTTCGGTGTTCGGTCTTTCAAACGCAAAATACCAAACCGAACATATTTTCACTTCTAATCGACGGATTTTGATGTTTGAATACACCATTTTGAAGGTATTTTCACCAGCTTTCTGTTGGTCCAAACCACAAATTCCTAGCTCTAACGATTCAGACGTTATAAGGGAAAATGTAAAAGTAGTGGAGATTTTTTTTGTGTTTAAACAGAGTTTCAACATCTATGGACTTACAAGTCTGTGAAAATACCTAAATTTGTTAAGAAACTCGTGCTTTGATGAATCTTTGTGAACCGAGTTCTTTTACATTTTAGTTTAAGATTGGTTTGGTACATTTTTGTTCGGTTCGGATGTGTTCGGTGTTCGGCTTATTTAACATTTGTTCGGTTTGGTTCGGTTCGGCTGGAAAATTCTCGTTCGGTACAGCCTTACTATCCACCCTTCATATTGCATCTTCATTCACCCTTGATTACACATATTATTTCGTTTATGCAAACCTAAACCTTTTATTTTATTAGGTGACACGATGCAGGTCGTAGTGTCCATCTATACAAAAGAAAAATTCTTGCCGAGTTCCCTATCTGGTAGAGTTGTTGCTTCATACTCCAGCAATGCAGGTAAGAATCTCTGACGTAGGGTTATTAAAATAAAAAACTGGAAATTAGCTGCAAATAACAAAAACTGTACATGTGATAGCCAAATTGGAAAAAAATAACAATTCACTGGTTTGGTGCAAGCTTTCGGTAATCGTGTTGAACTTAATGCACTTTCACCAGGGTAAACTACACCAAATTCAACCTGGTACTGTTTCAGGCATGTGTGACTGGAACAAGTTCAACAAGCACACAATTTTAAACCGCTTTGATGTTGCTGCCATCTCTCGGTTGGCAACACGGTTAGGCATGACCATCGATCTCCATTTTTCAGTCAAGATGGAGGAGAGTTCAGGCGCTAGGAACTTAGTATTTCAATGGAAAGCAGGCTCATATAAATTCTTTTAAGAGCAAGGCACTTTATTTATCTTAAGGTGGATATCAGAGACTTGAGAGTGCTCGAAGATGCGGTTTGCTACGAGTGTTAGATTTCAAAAGGAGTTTCGTGCCTGTCCAGTTGATTTTGTGTTTGACTTGGAGGTATGGAGCATGATTCCATGAAATGGATGGTCATCCTAACTATGTTGCCGACCGAGAGATGGCAGCACCGTCAAAGCACAATGCCTGAAGTTGGTTTGCTCGAAATGTAAATAGTCCGTTGTGTGCTTGCTGAACTTGTTCCAGTCGCAACTCCCTGAAGAAGGTACTGTAGTAAGTTGAATTTGATGTAGTTTACCTCTGTAAAAGTGTATTAAGATCAACATGGGCTCCGAAAATTTACAACAAACCAGTGAATTGTTTATTTTCCATTTGGCTATCACGGAAGTACTTTTTTTTTGTTCTGAGAAGCCAAAGTAAAATGCACTTTTCGGCCTTTTGTATTAGCTGTATATTTTGGTATTAAACGAATAAACACAATGAAGCCAATACCGTGAATTTTTTCGTCGCAGGTGCTGCTCACTGTCATCACTTATGATCACTTGTCAATTTTTCATCACTGTTTACAATTTTGGCTCATTGTTTTTCTTCGTTAATACTATCATTTACAGCCAATTTCTATTTCTTTACCCTTGTTGTAGCCTAGCGTATGTTTGCCCAGTGTTGAATGTGTGGAGTTCAGACACCTTTTGGCATCAGTTTGTTGTATTCTAATGTTCATTTATATAGCACATTAGCTGCAGTTGCGATAGTGGCGAGTTAGCATAATGTTTAGGGCATTGCAGACCCAATCCAAAAAACCGGGTTCAATTCCCAGACTTAAGATGGCGCGTGAAATTTTTCGTCACAGTTGCTGCTCACTTGTCGTTCTTCTGTGTTCACAATGTTGGGGGCCATTGTGTACTTCTAAGAAAACATTGTTCGTTACAATATATGAAAGTTTTCGTCAAAATTTGAATCATAATTCCCGGAATTATGTTGAAAATTACCGCTCATTTTCACAACGAAGACACTTTTAATGTCCAGCTAATTTTCAGTGGCACTCCAACAAAAGTTGTTGGCCTCCTTGTGCTCCTACATCGTCGTCTGCTTCGAATTTGTATCCGACGCTCCTCGTGGCCTCCCGTATTTGGTGGGTAGCGTCCTCACTAGCTCATCCAGCTTCCACTTCCTGCCAAGCTGAGAGACCTGAAGCAACAGCTTGGCAGGAATGGAAGCTGGATGAGCCAGTGAGTACGCTACCCACCAAATACGGGAGGCCACGAGGAGCGTCGGTTACAAATTCGAATCAGACGACGATGTAGGAGCAGAAGGAGGCCAAAACTTGTTGGAGTGCTTGAGGAAGTGGCGGGTAGCCACCGAAAATTAGCTGGACATTAAAAGTGTCCTCGTGAAAATGAGCGGTAATTTTCAACATAATTCCCAAAATTAGAACTCAAATCATTGTGTGTCTGCGTGTAATGCAAGATACATTGTATATCTTTTGTCGTTACTGTATTGTGAAAGTAATAGACAACTCACTTACCAAAAAGGCACTAAAGTTTGATATTAAAAAAAAAAATTATTATTTGACGTGGTTTATTGCAACATTTATTTGTTTTGAATTTTGTTATTTTTTTCAAATTCAAATAAGCGTATCTTTATTTCAAGCGTGTGAGGAGGGGTTAGCATGACAATTCAGGTAGTCACGGTTTTGTGATTTTAAGTTTTAAAGAGGGCTGATGGGTTACCGAGAAAATGCTACATAATCTTCCAGAATTTTCAGTGATCTTGTAAGTTAAAAAATCAGACCTCAAGCGTCTATTATTCATGACTTCACATTGAACTTTAGCAGCCAAAATTGAGTTACCACAGTTGAGTTCTTTGAGCACTGACCGCAGCGGGAGATTTTTTGTGTGATTTTTTCCCCCTCATATAACCTAGTTACCTGGTTACTACTGAAAATTAAAATTTCGCTTTATTTTTTCCACGCAGGTGTTCCACAGGTCGTTATAGCTCATTTTTCACTTCCATTACGCCTTGTGGTCCGTCCCATCCAACCTGTTAAGGATGCGCCCTTCAAAGTGACCATCAACACTGGACGACCGGCTGTCAGTCTCTACGATCTCTTTCCTGGTGAGGGAATATCTGCTTGTTCTATACTGCTCTCTTTTAATACTTTATTGATTAAAGTACTAATATTGTCCATCATTAACAGATGTTGGAAGTGATGATCGAACTGCTTCATCTCAAGCAATGGGTTTTGAATATTATGCTGGGCCAGTTGTGACACTTCTTGCTGCGAAAACTTCCCGTAAGAAATCTTTCGTACTCACTCATCCTTGTATTGTGGTTAACTAACGCTGTACCGAACTTGAATTTTTTTAACCAAACCAAATCAAACAAATATTAAATGAGCCGAACGCGAACAATTCCGAACCGAGCAAAAATGCACCACCAATCAACCTGTAAAATACTTGGTTCACAAAAGATTCATATTTATCAAAGTCTTTAAAAACATCGTTAATTTTTGTACTGTGAAATGCCATAATGTCAACAAAACTCGGAAAAAGTTTACCGCTCACTTTCACAATCAAGACAACAGCTTCATTCAGCGAATTTTCGATAGCTTGAGCTGCTATTTTCTTCGGGCCTCACGGATATAGCTCGAACTTTTTACATTTTCTACTCCAGTTCAACAATGCGAAAAAATGCGATAGTTCGTCGAACTGGAGTGGAAAATTAAAAAAGTCCCAGCTATATCCTTGAGGCCCGAAGAAGATAGCAGCTCAAGCTATCGAAAATTCGCTGGACGAAATACTGCTATGTTCACATGAACTTGTAAGTAAACGGATGTGGAAACTTAAGTTTGACCTTGAAGAAAATCTGAGTATTTCCATTTTCCCACATAACTTTTGAACGGTTAGTGCTAGGAACTTGTGCTTTGGATCGTCAGAAAGCTGGCGAAAAAATTTCAAAATGGTGTATTCAAACCTCAAAATCTGTCAACTAGAAGTGGAAATGTGTTCAGTTCAGTATTTTTCTTGTGGAAAACTGTCCGAACCAAACTACCACTGTTCGGCGATGTTCGGTTCGGTTTGGTTTGTTCGGTTCGGTACAACCCTGAGGTTATTGTCTGTGAAAGATTGTCCTTGATGCCCTAAGGTTGGGTAGGGAATACGGTGAAACCTTTTTATAATGATAGTCCATGAAGTTTGGAAATAGAATGTTAAGTCAGAATTACGGTTGTAAACAATCACTTTTGCATGTATTGTTATAACAGGTTTATTGTTGTTTTGGTGTCGTTATAATGGGGCTCAACTGTAGAGTTAATGTGCACTTACTTAAACTTGTCGAACCGCTCAGAGACCGAATACGGCAAAGGTGAATATTGCCAACATAAGTTACGTCACACGTCAGTTGTTTTAGACGTCCTTGTAGCTGCATCAATGAGCAAACTAGCAGCCAATGTCATGGAAGAAGTATTTTAAAATCGTTTGCCCTTCATTGTATGCTTACCAACACACTTGATTATCAAGGGTGTTGTCAAGTTAAATACCGACTCGTACTAAAGTCATGTAATTGCTCCAGTTTTGCAAAATCGCAAATTACGCAAAGTTTTCACCAAATCTTGAACAATTAAAAGCACTATACCACAATAGGAAACACAGTCTAGTTCTTCTTTAAAATTTTCGGTGATTTTAAAGAAGAACTGTACTGTGTTCTCCTATTGTGGTAGAGTGCTTTTAATTGTTCAAGATTTGGCGAAAACGTTGCCTAATTTTTTAAGTTTGAATAGACCATTCGAATAGTTTTTCGACAGCTATCCATTGGTGTCGATGAGATGTATGTAGGTCAAACAGTTTTTGAATTAGCACAAACTAATATAACGTTGAAAAAACGAAACATCCTACTTTGAATGTTCTAAAAATTCCAGAAGACAAACTCATGCTCAAATTCAAAAAGAAACAAATCCTACCGATTTTGCGAATTTTTGACTGGATGATTGACTAAAGATGGAAAAAATAGTCCGCCTAGCTTCCTTAGGCACTGCAATAAGCTTATTTACATTATTCACAATTTACGACTAGCATCGATCATTATGGAAATAGCAGACGACTACAACGCGACTCGTAGCTCTCCGTATTTACGAGGCGGCACTCGCTGCTTCTCACTATGCCACTTTTTCGCAAAGCGCTCGCTCAGTTCTCTGCTGAATAGAAGTTGAGGGGCCTTGTAGGTTCATAAGCACAGAACCATGGGATAATTCATTCTGGATTACCAGGGATTCAAAGACTAATATAACGAAAAATGGATTTTAAAATTTATTATGAATTCAACAAAAATATATTGGTACATACACAAACCCTGTACGAAAAAATGTATTTTGGATCAGTGTTGGCTGAACCGCGCTTGGGTACCAACTGTATTGGTAATAGTGGCACTGCCAGAATATGATGAAAGTCATATGCTTTCTGTACTTTTTTATTCATCGTACCGAAGCTGCAGTTCACCTTCTAGTCGAACCACTTTACACTCGAACCATTACAAATCCTTCATTGATACTCAACATTTTTTTATTTTTATATCAGAGCGGTATCGGCTGCAGAGCAATGAATACGCTGCCCTTTGGTTCGTGACAAGTGAACTTGTGCAGCGGCTGCATCTGTGGTTCGCTCAAGGCAGCAGCCACAAGGACGTCCTTGTCAGTTATTCAAGCAACGTTCCAGTTCAGGAATTCTTTGAAGTCCTTGATGCCCATTTTCAGGTAAATACTTATACGGGAGAAGTAAAAGTGACAATTTTTTTACTCAATTACATTTCTGCCTTTTTTCCCATTGTTGAGAGTACTAACTTACAGCCCGTCTAAAGACGTGGTTCCTTTTTGTGGTATTGAATTGCTGTACTTACCCCGTGAAAAGAACATTCTTTGGTTCTCGGGCCAATTCGGTATGAAAATGACCAGGCAACCAGTCTTTTTAAAAATGTTTTATATTAACTTAAAGCTGCAAAAGAGGTACAATGAAAGAGACATTTCAAAAATTTACTGATCTTACTATCATTTGCCATTGCGAACTTGTGTTAGTTAGCACGTACAATTTTCCACAAGTTCTAAAAATCACCCGGTGACCAAGCTTTTACTTTTATTTTTTATTTCTGTTTGAAACTAAGTAACCTAGTAGATTTGATTGTTTTTTTTTCCGTTCAGTTTGTTGTAGTAGTAAATTTATAAACAATTTCAAACTACACTTAACCTGATGCTAACTAGATAAACATATGTGTGAGAAAGCTCATCAATCTGACAAATTTCTCTTTTTAAGTAAACTTTTGCGGATCACTTTTTTTTATTAAGATCAAAGAAAGTCACCAGGTAGGGCCTGAGAACTGACAATTTTTTTTTTCGCTGCTTTAGCTTATTTTTGATTTTCTGGTCTTCACTAACTACGATAAACTAACTACGACATTGTGTTCGCCAACATTCGGTGTAGCGTAGTGCATTTTGGCTACACCAAATGAACATTTTTAAGCTCTTTTTCCAAAAATGTGAAAATTGGGAACTACTTTCGGAATCAGAATTGGTTTTGGATCCAGGAAAGTGGCCCCTGTCTGAACTTTTTTTTTCACAGATACTTAGAAAAAATTTTGGACTTGTCCAACAGAATTCTCTGTTTAACTTTTGTGTTTATTTCTTACGAAATGGTATTGTTGCATGCTTCTGAATAACACAAATTCGCTGTATTGCGTAAGGCTGCACCACTACCAACTTTGTGATATCGGAACCAATACCAAAAGTTAATCCCTGATTTTTTATCAACGGCATGGTTTTGTTCAAAAATCCAATAGTTATTAAAATGAAAAAAATTCAAATAGTAACCAACGGTTAAAAGATAGCTGTGAAGATACGCAGTGATTTCCTAAGCAAAACAGTTTCTTATCGAGTTACATACTTGTCAGCGAAAGTTGTCGATACTGATCCGATATGGATACCACAAATATCGGCACCCTATCTGGAATCCAGTATCGTATCTGTGTAGCCTTAGTATTAAGGCCTAAGAAAATCGGGCAAAATGTTTCTCAGGTACAGTACGCATGCCACATTTTATGGAATTACACATTAATTCTTTTTCACTAAATAACTTCTTAGTGTTTTAATCCACTGCTTTGGCTTTTGACTCAATAAAAAGGTCTTATCATGGTGTACTTAAAGAACAAATCGGTCAAAAATTATGAAAATGACAAAAATGTGTGCAAAGTTTATTAAAAACCTTAAAAAGATTAGTTGACGTGGCTTTACGAAGACACAGCGGTGCCCGAAACTCGTATCTTTGACTTTGTGAAGACCAAGTTGGTAGAATTCCACATTGAAATCTTTTTTTATTTTCATTTTGAAATTGTGGCATTCGATAAGATGGCGTATTTAAGTTTTCATTTCATTTTCTGTCAGAAAATGTTTACCTTTATTTTAGCTATATTACTTTAAAACAAGTTCTCTTTCTGACCGATGCAACTCCCCAAAATGTCATGCTGCCTCCCATTCACACACCTTGCGGCGTCTCGTTGGCGCTGCAGCAGAACTGCCCAACCACTTGATGCTCACTTTTCTTTTTGCAGACGCGCGTTTGTTTTTGCTCTTTAGTTTTTCATTTTTTTTTCGTTCAAAAGATGAATGGAGGTGAATTACTCGAGGCCAACCTCTTCGTTATCTGGGCCCAGGTTGATGGAGTTCCCGGCACAGGGCGGGATCCCCACTGTCCATTTTTTACAGCAGTATTCGGACGAATGCTTGACAGCGTTGTTGCCATTGCTTCTGTAGCTCGTCGAGGATTGAATCCAAGATGAAAAGGTCCCGCCGAGTCATCGCACAGATATGCTCAAGGACCTCCCTGATGTCAGTTTTGTTACAGTTGATGGTGCCTCTGATTCCTCTGAATGACAACCTCTGCGGAGATCGTGGCAGAATTGGTCTCGTTCATAGGTCTGCCTCGCAGGGAGTTAAGATAAGAGTAACAGCCAGTTTCGTGCACAAATTTATGCACGAAACTGGCTGTTGCTCTTATCTTATCTGCAAAAAGTGCTGAAACTTCTCAATCGCAGGGAGTTAGGCGGTGGACGTTGGTATTCATTCCCCCGGAAAAAAGGATTTTGATGCCACCGCCACCCCACTCTCCGGTCGGAATGTTCTTTGCTGTTCCCAGAATATTAGCCAAGAATGTCCACACTTGTCGTCGTGCTCGTCTCACAACAATCGTTTTTCCCTGTCAATGACGAAGATGTCGAGGCGTCGGGGCGTAGGGCTAGAACGTCGCAGAAAGCCATGCGGATTACTTGATGGTGAACTTTTCCTTGTCCTGCTACGACCGGGTCTAGGGGGTCTCAGGACTGCGCCGCCAGGATTCATAGGCACTTGGGGATCAGGGACCCCGATGATGGTGGCTGTTTCCAGCTGGGACCAACTGAATGGGTCTAAACCCAGCCTTCTGGACTCTGTATGGTCCTCTACGTGATACAACTTTACTTTGCTTAATGCAAAGACTGGAGGTTTTGCCTGGCAGAGGCACTCGGGTGCACCAGGACGGACTTTTAGCCCTCACCCATCATTAGGTCTGCCCACGAGTTCCTAGTGGAACATGCTATTGACGTGGCTTACAACCTGATGTTAACACCAATGCACAAATATTGGTGCCATCGCTTAGCGATAGCTTCTCGTACTGTGATGGGGGGGGGGGGAGGCCGGTTTGAGTGAGCTGGAACCGGTATAACTTGTTTCATGACTGCAAGTTGCGGACATAATGCGTTCGGCCAGAGAACCAGCCGCGGCCCTCATTGCCAAAGCTGTCAGGCCTTTGGCTACCAAGGACGTAGTTACTTTTCGCCCAAGTGGGGGCAGTCCGATTCGGCTGGGTTGCCATAGCGAAGCGGAGAGTGTAGGGCGGCCAGATGCGTGGGACCAGCTAACCCACCTACTAGTGGTGGGATCGTTCTCCAGACTAGATTCCTGCTATTCGTGCCATTTCTCTCCGGGAGGATGGAGTGTTGATATTGTGGCTTGTCCACAATCACGCCGGCTCTGGCCCGGACACCGTTGTAAACTACACTTAGGATTTTCACCCGAGTCTGGGAAGTCATGTGAGCTACGAGCACATGTTCTACGAATGGTCGGTGTCATGGGCTTTTGCCCCTGGGATACCTATCAGGGGCAGGGGCAAGGGCAACACGGCCCTGATACCACGGCACTCCACTGCACCATGTCGGCAGGGACCTGGAAGAGGGAAGGCACGTATGGGACCCGTGTAGACTGAGCAGTTCATCCCTTCTTGGGATCAGAGGTTTGGTTGGCATCGCTGTTGATGGAATTGCTTGCTGCCTTGGTTCAGGGTTCAACTTGACCCTTCTCGTATTGGACGAAGGTAGCTAAAATAATTGTTAAGAGTTTCCGGACGGAAAGTGAAAACAAAATTTGAATCCTAAAATTAGTTTGTACTTGTCCTCAGACTCTTAGCTTTAGGGTATCCAACCAACCACTCAACGCATCATGTCGTTGGATGGCTCGTGTGTAGCAGCAGTTAGATGCCACCGTGGGTGAACCGTAAGGTAGCATGAAATTTTGGGGAGTTGCATTGGACAGGAAGAGAGCATCAATTAAAGAAATACTAAAATAAAGATAAGCGTTTTAGGAAAGTAAAAACTTGTTGTAGGATTAAAAGTTTTTTTTTTTTTTTGTCTTTTGTAGGCCCGCATCGAAACTGAGAGATTCCAGATGATGTTGGGCCAGCGTGCTGCTCAATTCCGTTCTGTTCAAAAACGCCTGTTGACCAAATTCAAAGATAAAACCCCAAATCCGCAGGAGAATTTCGACATGTTGCTTGAAGGCACCTATCGACAGGTAATTACGCCTTAAATTTTCTGTAAAATCCATGTTTTAACTGCTTGTCAACTGCTTTCCTCTCCCACATTTGTGAAACTTATATATTTTATAGATTCTGAGTAAAATAGTTTAATACACTAAAATGTTACGTACGTTAAATGTTAAGAGTAAGGATGTAAAAGTCAAAACCTAGAAGGACCATGAACAAGCTTTGACAGTAAGGGTCTAGGTGTTCAATTCTGCATAATTTCAAAATAGCCGCCCCATTTCAAGGTGGAGGCTATTATAATTTGCTAGTGACGATCGCACATTTACTGTCTCAATTGGCATCGACATTAACGTCTACGTTATTAATTTGAAGGAAATCTCATGATAATAAGCATAATTTCAAAATGGCCGTCTGATCAAGATGGCGGCCACTATAGATTACTGGTGAATGATGGCACTTTCACTGTTTCTCTTGGTATCAACTAGTTCGTCTCCGTTCTAAATCTAACGGAAATCATATGATAAAGGCCAGTACACACTACAAATCACAACGTCACCGTCTCCGTTGTCCGGCAAAAGCAACGCTGCAAAACGGAGAACTCTGCCACACCTGTCCGGCAAGAATGCTTGCTGACCTTTTTATTCCCACCTCCCCCAATTAAAAGGAATGTAATCGTCCGAATGCAAAACTGTAGCTATGCATTGAATTGGGGTCATTCTTACCACTAAAACCAATTTGTACGAGTGAGTGTATTGCTACTACTTACGTACTTTTTTTTAGAATTATTCTTTTCACTTTTCGATAGTTTTCTATGGTTTGGTGTGCAGCCGCCATCTTTGCTGCAAGCGCCAAGACAAAGACAGGTGTGGTGCTCAGTGTTTTGATTGGCTGTGGACAACTTCACCGGTCCATCGACCGGAGTAATATGAAATTTTTCGAAACGAGTCGGAGGCGCAAAGGAGGCTCTGTGTTGTGCCCACAGGCTACATTTGAAGCATCGGACAAAGGACAAAACGGCGCGGTGTGGCATGGCCTTAAGAAGCATTATCACCCAATTTCATGATTTCAGTCCTTTAACAATGGAACACGACGATATTGCAACATTGGTTTAGGACTGAGATGCAAAAGGAGGAGTGACGTCGGTTATCACGCCTGCTCTTGGATATTACGCCTGCTTATGAATTAAAGAACATCAAGCCTGCTCCAGGACGTTACAGTCTCGGTTAAAATTAAGAACAGCACCGTGAAGAGCTTGTTTTACTTAAGCAAGAAAAAATGCTTTCGTTTTGTTATTTTTTCTTGTAGCACGAAAACATTATGACACTGAACTGTAAAGGTTATTTACGATTCAGTACCGTGGAAACTCGACGCCGAATAGCCCCTTCAAACAACTTCTTCTAAAAAAAAAACTTTAGAGAAATTCTCAGAAGGGGCTGCTCGTCGTTGAGTTTCCGCGGTATGTTGAGTTTCCGTCGTTGAGTTTGAACGGTGATGGGGCACTTCGTAATCGAGTTACAATCAATAAACAAGAGCACAGAACCCTTCACTAAGCAAGGAATAACAATGCTGTCAACAATGACATCTTTGTAGCATTGTCGACCTTTCTGACGAAAAGAACGTAAGCGCGATTCGTCTTTTATTGCGTGCATGCTATACTATTGTTGTCGACTGAGGTCGTGAAATTGGGTGATAAATAGGTTATCAGCTACTTTCCTCGGAGAGATACAACAATGGCTCGGCTCTGCGGGCTTCGACATTGTTATGTCTCACTCCTCGGAAAGGTTGCTGATAACCTATACTAATTTCAAAAGGGCCACCCGATTTCAAGATGGCTGCCATCTACATCATTAAAGACGTATGATGTGCATGCACGTTTGTGTGTGGGTTTGTACCTCTACTCCTCTGGAACCAAAGCACCTACAATCATGGGAGTAGGACCAAACGAAAGATAATGAAATTGCACTATTTTCATCACTGTGACTTGATATTATGACCCTCAAATACGCGAAAGAATGTGAAAAAATAATGTTAAAAGTTTTTTTCAAACCCTCATGAAGTTTGTTCATGACGTCAAAGTTTATTCATGCAAACCTTCTCAAGTGAAGCGAAATGATCTGGAGATGGATGCATGCCAAAAATAACCTAAAGGACGACTTATTTTGCAATATACCACATATACATCTTAAAATTGGTTGTGTATCAACTGACCTGATGGATGGAAAAAACAGACCCATAGAACTGGTTTTAGACCCATAGAATCCACGCATCTGCGTGCTTCAGAAACATTCGTGTTTCTGAAGCACGCAGATGCGTGGATTGAGCGAGCAAAGTGAGCAATTTCCACGTAAACTAAACTTTTTCAATGGGTGTTTCGCTATGCTCTCTCAATCTTTCATCTCTCACCTTAGTAGGTGATTACTTCTGGAGGAGAAGACGTACAAACGTACAACAATTGTTTACCAAATTTTTTCGTGGAAGCCTCTAACTTATTGGGAACGTCCGTCAACAATGGTTAGCCGGCAAGAGACCAACAAGGAACAAGTCAGTTAATAACTGGTTGTTCTCAGTAACAATCAGCAAACACACGCAGCTTTGCTCAAAAATTGTTGTCGATCCAACAGGCACATCCATAATACAAGCGTTACAATTATGGTGTGACACAGATGAATAGTAACAAACACTTATCATCTTATTTAAAGAGGTGCTGCGATAAGGAATCAAGCGAAGCGAGATGACGCCAACAGAGCGAACGAAGTGCACAATGTGGCTAGTCTACATCATTAAAAAGGAATGATGTGCATGTGTGTTTGTACCTCTACTGCGCTTGAACCAGAGGAGTAAGACCAAATGAAAGATAATTAAATTGTTCTTCGGTTAGGCCTATTTTCATCATTTTGTGCTAAGTAGATTTGAACTTCGGCATTAATAAGGTGATTGGTGTAATCTGGTGGTTCTCCCAATAAGGTAGAAATGAGTCTTTTTGCCAATTCTATAGAAACTGCAACCCTACTGAATGATGCGCTACTGCAGCTGCAACTTTTAGATATCATTCAGCCATACAAGCATGAAGTTGCTTCGGCTGACTTAAGGCTCAAAGAATTTAAGTTTTTTTTAGTTTAATCATTCTATTGCCATTCGGAAACATAGCTTACTTGTGTTTTTATTGCATTCTTCCCTGAAGGATGCTTCTCTCGCTGGAGGATTCTTCAAATCGTTGCAAGATGGCCAGCTGCGCAACCGGGTCTGCGCATGCGCATGCGCGACCCCTCTTATAGAACGGGTCGGCGATGCCCGCCTGCCATCTTTTTTTCCTCCACCCGCATCAAACGGATACTTCGCTCCTCTCGCTTCCAGCTTCGTCTTCACCCTCACCTACGCCTTCGCCTTCGCTCTTTTGGAAAGCGCAAGTCTGCTGTCTTCGCCCTCGGTTTATCACCGTTCCTGATGGCAAGATCCAGATATTCGGCTAAGCCTTTACCCAGGACTGCGCCTTCGCCCGCCAGCCCTACGCATCCTTATCCAGAATTTTTAGTGGACGCTTCGCCTTTGCCGCTGGCTCTGCCACGGCTGCTTCGCCCAACTAGATTGATGCCCGCCGTCTTTCGGACTTCTCGCCCGCCGTGCTCGCATCCTGCCTTCTAGACCCTTGCCCGACCGCAGCTGCGCTTCTTCCCACCTGACTACCATGGCAACGAGCTTGTCTCATACACTTCGCCTGCCGGCACTTGGCCTTCGTGCCGCTTCGCCTCCGACCTCACCGCTTCAAGGCACGGCTGCCACTGCCATCAGGACCCGCACTGCCAAGAACAAACTCTTCCCTGCCACTGAAATGGAACAAAAGTAAACTGGCATATCTTCCCCATCACCTACGCCGTCTTCCTAATCGGCTTCGTACCGAACTAGGCTGCGTTGACACCCGCCTCTACAGCCCTCGACTTTGCTTCACCTACGCCTCGGCTTAGCTTCGACTTCGCCATCAACTTTGCTTCGCCTTCGCCCTCATCTTTTCTTCGCCTTCACCACCGACTTTGCATCGCCTTCGCCCTGGGTCCCAGCCTATTGTCAACGCATCTACCTTCCGGATGACCACTTCGCCTCGTCATGCACGGCTCGCTCACGGTTCCCGCCAGGAAACCTTTAGCCCCCGTCCGCAATCTCTTTCATGAAAACCAAGACAAACATCGCCTTCTTTTCAAACGAAGACGGAAAAATCGCTTGCATTTCCAGACAGCTGCTTCCATGCAGAAAACACGATTCAATCATTCTTCCTCTGAAGAACAAAGAATTCTTGAAGAATGTTTTTCATGCACTCAAACACCGAAAATCACCTTTAACCCGTAGTGGATCAAACAACAACAACAAACCAAGAACAACAGCAACGACATCAACTAGAAATCAACTACCCCCCCCCTAAAAAAAAGGGGGGGGGGAGAAATTGAAGAACAGCATCCCCCCCTCCCCCCCTTCTCTCTTCAAATCTCAACAACTCAAGACAATCTTCAACTTCACGCACGAATGCTCATCAACTAAAAAGAAACAGCCATACCAAGCCAAGAAAAGTCACGCCAAGTCAAAACAAGCACATTGTCACGACCTTCAAAGCCTTAGCATAGACAGCTTGTCTCAAGCAACTGGTCTGATCCGGAACACACACATATCGGGCTAACATCACGGAGAGTAAGACAACCTGTACCTTGTCTAACACATGACAAACACTCACGCAACGTCCAAAGTCTTCACAAGCAAGAGAACAAACAAGCAAACAACCATACAAGCAAACAAACATGCAGGAAAACAAGCAAGCAAATAAACAAACAAGCAAACAAATATCCAAACAACCAAGAAATCAAGCAAGCATGTGAGGCAGCAAACACGCAAAGAAACAAGCAAACAAACAACCAAGTAACCAAGCAAGCAAACAAGCAAGCAAGCAAACCTAAGCCAAGAGTCAAACAGCTTGTCCCGAACATCATCCTCAACTCATGCATGAAGCTAAAAGTCAAGATGGCCATCACCACCTCGTCTTATTTGTAACTCACATTCACATTATGACTGTTATTTCAAGGGACAGAAGCCAAGAATCGGACTGCTTGTCTATGACTGCTTGTCTCATCCATCATCCACTTCTCAAGCAAGAATTCAAAGTCCAGACGTCCGTCGTCATCTCGTCCCGTTTGTAACTTACACTCATGTCGTGAGTAAAGTTTTCAAACGTTTGAAACCAAAAATCCGACAGTTTATCGAGGACAGCTCGTCTTCACCACCGTAAGATCAAGACGATCATCATCATCATCTCGTCTCGTTCGTGACTCACACTCACGTAATAACTAAAATTTCAAGGCATAAAAGCCAAGGATCAGAGAGCTTACTACGACAGCTTGTCCCGGCCATAATCCACTACTCACGCATGAATTCAAAATCAAGACGTCCGTCGTCATCTCGTTCCGTTTGTAACTTACACTCACATCATGAGTAAAACCAATAATCAGATAGCTTATCAAGGACATCTCGGCTTCTCCACCTGAAGATCAACACGATGATTGTCGTCTCGTCTCATTCGTGAATCAGGCTCACGCTGTGAGTGAAGTCTCAAGCAACTGAAACCGAGAAGCTGACTACACGCCCGTAAACAGCACGTTTTCATCCGTTATCCAAAGATTACTCATCAACTTGAAAACCAGTACTGCCATCGTCTCATCTCATTCACATTACGTGTGAAGTTTTCAAGCAAATAAAAGAAGAATCAGACAACTTGCCCCAAGATAGCTCCTCTCGTCGTCATCCAAGACCAAGACACCCATCATCGCCTCACCTCACTTGTGTTGTCACCCACGTGACGTGGAAATCTCCAAGCAACTAAGCACAAGAATCGGACTCACACTCCCCACCATGATCAACGAATCACGCAACAACCTGAGACGAAGAACACCGTCCTCTTATCGGGTCATTCAAAAAAAAAAAAGAGAAAGAAACCAAGCCAAGCCAAACCATGCCAATCCAAGCAAAGCCAAGCCAAACTCAAGCCACTCCATAACAAACGTTTTTCTTTCTGAAAAACACTCATGTCATGTGGAAAGCTTCAAGCATAAAAAAAACACATTAGACAACCAACAGCTGGTCGAAAATCACCACTCTTCAAAGCAAACAGAAGAACAAGACAGGCGCAACACACAACCTTCCCGATTTATCTCGCACAGTTTAGCCCAAGCAACGCAAGGGATGATTTGACAAGGACATGACAACTTGTCCCGGACAACTTCTCCATGGTCCACAAGTGACACTTCATCCTGAAAATCAAACGATCATCGCCTCGTCTCATTCGTGATTCACTCTCATATTTTGAATGAATTTTCAAGCAATTGAAACCAAGAAACGGACAGCTTGTCCCAGACAACTTGTCACGACCATGATCCACGAATCGCACATCAATCTGAAGACCAAGTTGGTCGTCGTCATCTCACCTCGTTCGTGACTCAAACCCACGTTATGAGTGAAGTTTCAAAGAACTGAAGCCAAGAATCAGACAATTTGTTCTGGACGACTTGTCTTGACCACGATTCACAAATCTCGCATCAACCTAAGATCAAGATAACCATCATTGTTTACACGGTTCCTGACAAACACACACCCAATGACGGGAGCCTCAAGCAGTCGATGCCCAAAACAAACAGCTTTTGGCACTACAAATGACACATCGTTCTGAAGACCAAGACAATCGTCATCCACGCCTAACACTCATGTCATCATGACCCCTCAATCAACCTGCCTCAAACGTCACCAACTCACGCATCAAACACGAGAACAAGACGAATGTTGTCGTCTAGTCTCACCATGAACTAACAATCACGTCATGCCTGAAGACACAAGCTTCACTACAAACCTCAATTGGCTGGAACTAGTCGTCCAAAACAAACAACACCATCAACACCAGTTCTCCCATGACAAAGGGTTATTCTTCAAGACTCTTACAACGGACCTTCCAACGAGTTGAGGAGTATACAATCCAGTCCAACAGAACAGCACTGAACCCCATCACCAACACTGCAACAATCTTTCGACTGGTCGCTCTGATTGAACCTGACAGGGACCTCATGTTCACCCTAGGTTCCCCATCGAAAGCACCGCAGAATGGCCACAACAGTGGATCCTCCAACATCTTAACTCTGTTAAAGAACCACCTCCGAGTCAAACCAAATTAGCTGCAACCCTTAACAATCAATTGGCAAGCCCGCACCAAGAGCATCACTGCCGTCGAACTTGAAAGGCTTCTCTAACCAACACATGCCTTATGGTTCCAAATAAAACAACAAAACATCTGGAATTTCGCAAGAGACATAAACCAATTACTCTTCCTAGCCGCTCAAGTTTTTTCCCCAGCGTAACACTTACAACGATATCCGCCTCGTGGATCAAGACTATCATCGACAACACCAACGAAGACATCAACAAACGACCATCAAACATCAATACATGAACTACGTCCGACATCAGCACACGAGACCTCCCACATCAACATCGCAGTCTCAGACGTCTTGGAAGCCGCCTCTTGGGAAAGTAAATCAGTCCCTCACAAACCGTTTTAATGAACACGAGAAAACAAGAAAATGGAATATACTGTCTATGATCCACAATCACTGGCAGACGTATCATCGAATCCCCCCTTAAGCACTGAAAACATCCAACGTCTTGAAGCAGATGTCCTGACGCTGAAGCAAGACTCATCATAAACTTCAACCCTGCATCCAATCCTCAACTCCGACAGCCACAACTCCTGTTTTCAAAAAGTGCAAAATATCTCTGATTTTTTTTGTTGGGAGGGGGAGCCAGCTTGCAACCCTAGGGTAACCCGTCAGGTGGCCCCCTCCACCAGAGTTGACGAGGTCTGTTGAATGCAATAAAAACACAGGCAATCTATGTTTCCGAAGGACAATAGAAAGAGTATTTGCCGGCCCTCCTGCCTGGTCGGCTGCAAATTGTTTCTATTGCATACATACATATTGGAATCATACATTACCTGTACCTGCCCTACCTCCCCTCTTGTGTCACCACCTGAACTGAACAAGAGGGTAAAAAAGATGGCAGGCGGGCATCGCCGAACCTCATTTATAAGAGGGGTCGCACATGCGCAGACCGGGTTGCACAGCTGGCCATTTAGCGACGATTTGAAGAATCCTCCAGTGAGAGAAGCATCCTTCAGGGAAAAATGCAATAAAAACACAGTTAATGAATATTTCCTCCGGGCAATATAAACAATTTTCAGCCGGCCAGACAGGAGGGCCGGCAAAATACTCTATTTTTTACGGCCAACTAGGCTCCGTCAGTAATATTTAGTTTATTGTTGTTTATGTTAAGGAAAATTTAAATTGTACGGTCAATTTTTGAGTTTTGTCCCTGTATCACAGTAATTGAGCACATGCTCTTTAGTGAAACAGAAGCGATCCAACAATTTTTTAAAGGCCTAGATCCCTGGTTTTATGACAAATAACAATAAGGTTCACCTTTTATAATAAAATAAAATCTTTTTTGACATTTTAATAATTAAATATATATTTGAAACCAAGCATAACAGTAGGTGTTTAAATAGTTTAAAAATAGGTGTTTAAAAAGGAGTTTAAAAAGGAGTTTTAGTATGAGTTTAAATAGGAGTTTAAAAAGGGGTTTAAGTAGGTGTTTAAATAAGAGTTTAAGTAGGTGATTAATAGGAGTGTAAATAGGAGTTAAAGTAGGAGTTTAAAAAGGAGTTTGTAGGAGTTTAAATACGAGTTTAAGTAGTTGTTTAAGTAAGAGTTTAAGTAGGTATTTAAATTAGGTGTTTAAACAGGAGTTTAAGTAGGTATTTAAATTGGAGTTTAAATAAGTGTTTAAATATGAGTTTAAATAGGAGTTTTAAAATGTGTTCAAGTATGAGTTTAAGTAGGTGATTAATATGAGTTTACGTAGGAGTGTATATAGGTGTTTAAATAGGAAGTTAGAAGTTTAAGTAGGTGTTTAAATAGTTAAAAAAATGAGTTTAATAGGAGTTTAAGTAGATATTTAAATAGGAGTTTAAATAGGTGTTTAATTAGGAGTTAAAAATGTGTTTAAATAGGAGTTTAGGTAGATGTTTAAATATGAGTTTATATAGGTGTTAAAAAATGAGTTTAATAGGAGTTTAAATAGGTGTTTAAGTACGAGTTTAAATAGATGTTTGAATGGGTGTTTAAATAGGAATTGACGTAGGTGATTAATAGGAGTTTAAATAGGAGTTAAAGTAGGTGTTTAAATAGGAGTTTAAGTAGGTGTTCAAATAGGAGTTTAAAAAGGGGTTTAAGTATGTGTTTAAATAGAAGTTTAAAAAGGCCATTAAGGAGGTGTTTAAATTGGAGTTTAAGTTGGTGTTTAAATACTTTAAATAGGTATTTAAAGAGCAGTTTGAATAGGTGTTTAAATAGAAGTTTAAGTGAGTGATTAAATAGTTTTAAAAGGTATTTAAATA
>JAHWFP010249870.1:0-17817 GCA_023313725.1 Lithobius niger
AGTTTTTTGTTCATACAAAAGTAAGCCATTCAAAATGATGGCCGTGTATGTTATTAACCAAGTTTAAAAGCAATGTATAATTTGGTATGGGGATTTGGGCCCTAACCCCCTCCCCCCACAAAAGGCTAAAAAATTAGTTCTCCATTTAGGAGCTGTACAATTACCGTAACCAGAAGTTTGTTTCCCTCTTTTTTTTTTTTTTGCGAATTTGTCATTTTTGTCTCACGGCTCTATTTGGCCCAGTCACATAAATAAAAAGGAAGTTCTTCCATTCCCCGAAATTATATTTTACCTTGTCTTCATTTTCCCTAATGCTATGATTGCCCTAGGCAAACAAGTAAAAAAAAAACCTTCTTCAAGATGTAATATTTGGAAGTAACAATTTTTGTTTGCTTTTTTTGTGACAATCTTAAAAACAATCTTAAACATGACTTAAAAAAATCAAATTCGTTAAGAAAACAAGAGTTGGTGACCATCACAAGACTGAAAAAGTTAAAAAAAAATGTTAGCTTAAAGAATTAAAAAAAAAAGAGTATATGACGGGAATTGAACCTTGGACCACGCAGTCCACAGTTAACGACTTTACCACAGAGCCACACAGAATAAAAACTGATTCCCATCTCTAATAATGCTATCATCTGTAGGCAGGAAATGCGAATTGTCGAGTTGTACGGATATAAAGAGCATTTTCCACTAATACGGCAAGAATATTTATTCAAACGTGCACAAATACTTAAGGTGTTACTTTGGAAAGATGGCTTGGTCAGGAATTGTGTGTTTTCCATCGAAATTAAGCATAATTAATCACTATGAAGAGAGCAACAACTCCCTCGACCAACGGCCGTCGTCGCCTGCCTTCAGGCCAACTGAAATTCATAATAATCTAACAGCATTTTTTCGAAAGGCCTACAATGTCTTGATATTGTTAGCTTACTATCATACCTGCATACACAAGCAGCATTTCTGTACCGGTAAAGAAAATGTTAAAAAAAAATGAGCGACAAAGTGACTGGCACTTAATGTGTCATGGTACAAAAAAGTGGTTGCTAATTGAAGGGCTGCTCACTGGTTAATGCCACAAATCGAACTCTAACATTGTAGGGAAAAAGCTAGTAGGTAGATTATAATGAGCCCACGCCACTATCCTTCCTTATGTCCAACAAACATGCAATATTGTTTTAGCTAATTATGCAGTATCTTGCCAAAAAGACTAAAGTAAGGAAATACGTGTGTAAAACAATAAACCAATGACCAACATTGTGTTAGGGGGTGGAAGTAAGGGAAGGTTACAAAAGGCTCCTCCCTATCCTTTTGAAAAGTAAGAATTTTTAAAATTACTTAATCCTCCCTTGAGCTGCTCCATTACCAGGAATCAGGTCTCTCACATGCCAAGAACACTTTTTGAAAAAAATGCTTCCTTAATTAAAAAAAAAAATTCATTTTGTTTACATTGCATCGAAAATCCATGCTATTTTCTCCCAAACCACTAAACATGCTGGAACCACACAGGAGTCGTTCTATCCAAGGGTCGTTCTACGCGAAAAATTAAGGTGACGTTTTTTTTTAAAAAAAATTACTGTAAGGCAAGTAATTTTGCTGCTAGAATTTTTTTCGTTTCGGTTCTAATGTTATTCCTATGGGCTATTGTCCAAGAGCCGCAAGAGTTCTGAAAGCTGGTAATGGTATGTAAATTATAAATGGGAAGAATTTAGCAAATGCGCAAAGATATTATTTAAATGCACTTCTTACAGCTGTAAGTCAGTTGAAGCATACTAATGCTCGTACAGATGAATCAGCTCAATGATGAATATTACTGGACTTTTTGGCATCGAAAGGAAGTTTAGTTTAAGGAAAAAGTAGCTAAAAATGAATTGTAAACGGAGGGAAAAACGCAAAGATACTTTTTTTTAAAAAAAGTTTCTTGGAACATTAAGTTATCTGAAGCAAACTAATGCTTGTATAGAAGAACCCTCTTAAATCTGAGGCTCAGCTACGATGATCTCCACTGGGGCATTTTCCCCTAATTGGGGGCGTTTTTACCTAGGGGCGTGTTTTCCTGGGGGCATTTTTCCCTGGGGTCGTTTTATTTTCTGGGGGTATTTGTCGAGGGCGTTTTTTCTGGATACCTTTTGGGAATGCCGAGTTTCAGCACCGACATCACAGGCCATAGCAGCACTCTGCACTTCTGCCACACAGGGTGGATTGGTTGTCTTGCTTGGTTCACATGCTGCTGTTGTGACAGGGCAAATTTGCACCACAAGTGGCCGTTCAGCAAGATGGCCCCACAAGGTTGACTTGGACTGAAAGCCACGACACTCTCAACAGAAAATAGTGGAGCAAGTAATCCTCATGTGGCCTCTTTGCTGGCATTTTAAATATTTTGGTAGTCTACCAGCAGCTGTCAAAAGTACCGGAACACCTTTAACACTTTAAACATCAGGCAAGTCCTCAGCAGATACACTCTCTTTGAGTTTTAAACAACAAACCGAACACCAGTAAAACAATGCTTTACACTACCAACACTATACACTTGTTGCTAATAGTCAGCGAGAGTCTTGAACCTATCAAGGACTGTGCCAATGTCGCGATCAGCGATGCCATACGGGAGCCAATGAATTTTAGTGCGAACAACCCGAGTATGCAAGTCATAAATTTTGGCTGAAAATTCGTCCAACTTCAACGTAGCAGACGCCATTACCTTTCCTTTTGTCTCTACATCTGCAAAGATAATTTAAAAGACATTGCTTGATCTCAGTGGACAAATAGCCACCACTTTCTTTAAGACTATAATGGGAGCTAACATGGGAGCTAACACATGGATGGCCGGACGGGTCGGCAATCACAATTAAAGAAAGGGAGAGAGACTTCCTCGATATTGCCGTCGCAATGCGCTGATGTCACGACTTTCTTCGTCACTTCCAAACCTGTCAGCATGGGTATGGGTTTCTAAATTGGCTTCACTTCTCTCATTATTCCGGCGTGAGTGTGTCTGTTAACTGTAACGAGCTTATACATGATTTCAGCATACTGGTGTAAATTCACCATGTGATAGAAATCTTCGGAAATCGTTTGAATCAGGTGTCTTGGGTCTAGTAAGGAAGAATACCACAACATTAAAATTTGGGAAGGTGTCCTTTGTGGAGAAAAACGTCCCTAAATAACGTTGATTTGTGTTACTAGCTGCAACCCATATTTTACAAAAAGGCTCTCCCCCGTAATACTCTTTATTTCTGTGCCAAAATTTAGATACGCAAACCTTTCCTAACGTGCTGTAGACGTGTTTTTATACCCTATGAGAATTAGCATGGGACCTTAGCTAGTAGTAGCTAGCTAGCTACTAGCTAAGGTCCCATGCTAATTCTCATAGGGTATAAAAACACGTCTACAGCACGTTAGGAAAGGTTTGCGTATCTAAATTTTGGCACAGAAATAAAGAGTATTACGGGGGACAGCCTTTTTGTAAAATATGGGTTGCAGCTAGAAGCACGTGGCCTTGAAGTGGCGCGTAAATACAAAATTATTGTTGTAACCATTGTTTGTATTGTTATCAACAGTCTATTATAACATGCTTAAGTGTTATACGCTCACCGTTTTGTGTCAGTTTTCTCAAGTGTGTACACCATATCAGAGGTGACGGCATTGAAGTGAATTTTACTTGGTCAATATTTCCTTGAAAATTAATTTTTTCGTGAAGAGTGAATGAACATCTGTTACTAATTTTAATCTGTTACTAATGTTAACTGTCAGCAAAGCTAAGTAACCTCACTGGGCCTTGGTTTTCCACAAAGTATTCATCCACACCCGCAACAGATGGCACAGAGGTATAGACGTTTGCAAACGCAAACAGCAAACATGAACCGAGTGTTAACTGTGAGCAAAGCTAAGTAATCTCACGGCCTTGGTTTTCCACAAAGTATTTATCCACGCCCGCAACAGATGGCGCAGAGGTGCGGATGTTTGCAAACACAAAGAGCAAACGTGAACCAGATGTTAACTGTGAGCAAAGTGAAGCAACCTCACGCGGCCTTGGTTTTCTACAAAGTATTTATCCACTCTTGCAACAGATAGCGAAGAGGTGTTTGCCCAGCTCCTCATTCTCCCAGATCCTCCAATGCTCATCATCGCTTTCCCCGCTAGCAAATTATGATGTTAAATAAGTTACAATATTAGAATGTGTCACTTCGATTTAATTGTGAAACGGAAACAATAAGTTACTTGAGTCTGCATAGGTACTCGGCTATGGAGAACAATTATTTTGATAACAGATGGCGTGTTCCCAATGTACACGAAAATAGCATTACAGATGATTACAATCTTTGGATTTAAAACATCCCCAAATGTCAAACCATAAATGGCACCTATTGGCATCAAACGTAAACTGAATGTCAAATTTCAAGTATGTCGCATAAATTATTTTATCTGAGTGGAATCAGCTAGTAATAAGTAGTAGCAAGAATTTATAGGGTTTGGGAGGAGAATTGAATCATGTTAGATTCGTCCCTATTAGTTCAGTCCGAGTTTTCAGAGGGCGCCACGTGTTTCATCTAGTAATTTTTGCTAATTTTTTACCCCAAATCTAAGGTAAACTAAATTACAACAAAGCTAGGCTAAATAATAATTAAATTCAAGCTAGTTTCGTTTAGTTTAGTTTAGTTTAATTTTAAGCTAAAAATTGAGTAGAAATTCCCACATAAAACACATGGCGCCCTCTATAAACTAAGACTGAACTAATATGAATGCATCTTAAAAGTTTTAAGTATGGGTCTCAGTCACAAATTCTCCTCCCCAACCCTCTAAATTCTTGGTAGTAGTAGTAGTAGCAATAGTAGGAGTAGCTAGCATGAAATCAACGATGTTGAGGAACCCCTTTCGTATTGAAATTCTTTCTGCACAGCTCTGAAACAGGACTTTCTGTCGTCTACTCGGTAAACCCCGTCGATCTATAGAATTTCCAAAGCTTTCTGTCGCATTATTATTTAGTATTCAATACCAGAAAAGGCGGGTTTGATGTCTCTGGTAAGAGAAGCACTTGCTAGCTTTCGCCCAAACACGGATAATGAGCAACAACAATTGAACAACAATCAGACGGTAATAATTAGATACTGTAAATCCAACAACCTGAACTTGATTCGTAGAACAACTCCAACAGCCTTTCCACCCGTTTACTGCACGTGCTTCAGTCTTGACCGTTGACCCAATCCATTGATGCAGCACGTTCTGAAAACTTCGAGGCTTCCACAAAAAAAAATCTGTCAACCGTCGTTGATGTCACGTATTGTTGTGTAATTGTTGCTGCTTGCCCAGATCCTCAAATGCTCCTGCTCATCGCTTTCTCCGCTAGAAAATTATGATGTTAGATTTTAAAAGTGAAATATTATGTGACCAGTGAGTTTTGTAGTATGTGATTGCTAATACGTGAATACACCATGGTAACTAAACTACGTGCAACAGAAAAGAGACTGGGAATCTATCATTTCTAGGAAAATTTGAAAAACAATGCAGATCGTGAGCACACAGCCCAGTCAAGCAGGAAAAAAGTAAATTTGTTCAAAGAAGTATGTCTTAGTAATGTGACGAGTTTGATGATTACGCTAGACGTATGGTAATGTGATGCCACCAAGTAGACAATCGGGCAAGTATATGAGATTAATGTTGATTAAGTGAGCAATTCAGGATTCATTGCACGACCAAAATTAACCTCGGGAGGGGCAACTGACGGGGAATGCGCTGATTGAGTGAGCAAAGCGAAACGAAGATCAGCGTTTGTCAGCCAGTGCGCTCAAAAGTAGGATTGAACACACTTAAGCATCTGAAACATGGGCAACCAATAAACCAAACTATTTCAATTTGGCTGATGTAACGGCTAATTGGGCAATGGCAAATGTGAAAATTATGAATGAGAAAATTTATAGACATAAAATACCTTCAGACAAAAAAGGTACAGGTGACTATTAGACCGTGGGATTCTTCGTATTCACAGGCCTATGAAAGATGTGATATCCACCAAAAACCAAAACTGGTATAAAAGAAGCCGCCGAGTTTCCAAAAAGTCGGCCTTTGAAAGTAGTGATATCATTCAACTAGGAAAGGGCCACCAAGGTTAATCCTATATGGGCACGGAAATGTACCGACACGGCGTTACGTTAACTCCAGAATTTTCATAATTACTGACCTCTGTGTTATACCCGGAATTACAGTAACTCCGGATTCGTCATTTGCTTTAAGTGTCTGAAACAATCCGGAATTGCAGTAACATGGATTTGTAGTAACACGGAATTGTAGTAACACGGTTTCTGGTATGATGTGTATAACCGTCGGGGACGTTATTTAATCATCAACAAAATCAGGAGTTACGGTAAATCCGTGTTATCACAATTCCGGATTATTTCAGACACTTTTAAAGCCAAACAGAAATCAGGAGTTACTGTAATTCCGGGTCCAACACAGGGGTCAGAACTAAAAAAAATTCCGGAGTTAACGTAACTCCGTGTCGATACACTTCCGGTGCCCCAATCCTATTAGCCAAGTTATTCGCACCGAATAATACTTAGGACGTTAAATGAAAACTTGAAGATTGCTACCGTGAGTAGCAATCTTCTAGTTTTCATTTACTGTAACTTTCGAACTATAAGTAGGTGCGATTAACTTGGCTAATAGGATTAACCTTGGCGGCCTTTTCACTACTTTCACGGTCAACCCTTTTTGGAAACTAGGCAGCTTCTCTTATATCAGTTTTGGTTATGGGTGGATCAAAGAATGAAGTGAAGGACGTTGCAGCAAAAAGAATGTGAGGCTTACTTGTGCTTCAACAATTGGAATTTCAGTTAGACTCCAATGAAATGGAAACAGGGATCAGAGAAAATTAAATCTACACGGACGTGATTGTTCATATGAAAGTGCGCGGTATCGAGCTTCTAAAAATCCTGATACTGCAGTGCCAACCTTTGCAATAAAAAATAATGTAAAATTACCAAAACTTTAAATTCGAAAATTTGATGGTACCTTTACGTATTGGGAGAAGTTTACAGACCAATTTAAACTATCCAATGATTTTCAAGATTGTTAAGTTCAATTACCTGCAAGATTTCCTTTCTACTGAGGTTGAAAAAATATTCAAAGTTTATCGTTAAGTAGCACTTAATCTAGTGAAATCAAAATATGGGTCAACGGAAATACTAGCAAATAATCATATTAACTACTTGCTGAAAACAGAACTAGTACAGTTTACAAAAAACCGACAAGATTTACTTCGGCTAATTGACGATTTTAAATCCTACATGAAAACACTGAAGGCTTAGGAACGGATGTGGCAACCAGGGCCGCATAAAGGGAGGAGCTTTGGGTGCTGAAGCACCGGGCCACAGGCTGAAAAGGGCTACAAAGGTGCCTCACGGTCACGGGAAAAATAAAATAAGGTACAATTTTAAATATTTTTTTTAACTTTTACTGTTTTTTACAAAAAAAAAATATTGTTCAAAAAAAGAAAACTCTTTTTTTTTTGCGGGATCGGCGCGGGTGGAGGGAGAGAAGTAGGGCCACAATAAATCTTAAGCACCAGGTCTCTGAGAGTCTTAATCCGGCCCTGGTGACAACGATTGGGGCCATTTTGTGCCCCCTAATTCTAAGATCCGCATCAATCCTTCTGATTTCGGAGTGGAAACGGAAGTCAAATAGTCATAGCAACGTGGATGCGAATTTATTGCTTGAATTTGTAAAATTTGAATTTGAAAAAATTGAACCAGTTTTCGGATTGCACGCATAAGAGAAAATGTTTCGCATTTAAACTAATCAAATCAACTGAAAAAAAGTGACGGAAGGAAG
The DNA here is from genome assembly GCA_023313725.1 of Lithobius niger. Taxonomy (NCBI): domain Eukaryota; kingdom Metazoa; phylum Arthropoda; class Chilopoda; order Lithobiomorpha; family Lithobiidae; genus Lithobius; species Lithobius niger. The sequence goes on from JAHWFP010249870.1 coordinate 7,822, forward strand.
GACGAAGTTGTGAAAATATGATCTATTTCGGTTTTAGTCTCTGCTCAAAGGAAGAAATTCAATTGGAAAACCCAGCCGGATTTTTCTGCAATGATTTGCATTTTTTTATCCAAATACAATCAAGTAATTTTAAAGAAATATCGCACAAGAGCCTTGATCAGAAGTTAGCGATGTCTGCGTTGTCTAGTAAAAAAAAACACACTGTTGATAGATGTGATTATTAAATGATATGTAGATCGTGTTGCAAACCACATTATGTACTCTTATGACCCAAAGTAGAGAAATAAGGCAGAAAACAATACCGAAGGAAGCGACAGAATCGCTGATGGCTTCCACAACTGCCATGCAAGTGTTGCAAATAATAACAACATGTCAGTGTTACAATCATTGCATGTATGCATTAAGTGTGACAGTCGTTTACAACTGGTTGTCATGCTAACTGATGGAAGCAGCCAGAGTTCCTTTGTCACTACACATACCATTACAAGGCTTGGACTTCCTACTTAAGCAGAACACACCTCAATTCATTGCTTGGCTAGTATCGAGTTACTTTCCTAGTTCCAATGACATTCGTCAGATACAACAGTGTTCATTGTAGTTTGAAGCTATACAACTTGACAGTATATTCTGCGACGTAACTTTACATGAAACTGGGCGAAAGGATTTGCTTTTTTCAAAGCAGAAAAACATAAAATTGATCGTATCTAGTGGGAGTGGGTGAACTGTTAACAGTAGAAGTATTAAAAGGTGTAGACTTATACTGGCGTGTCACGGAAGGAAAAATGAAGCTTCTGACGTCATACCTGAAGGCTATAGAAAGCATCTTTTGGTGGCTACTCGAAGGCAGCACGATGGCGAAGAGCCTCTATGCCGTAGATGCCGATGCCTCTAGGCCACGACAATAAAGTCCATGCTTTCACTTACTGAATCATTTACTTTACTTTATTCTTTATTGAGCCTACACTGTTCAGACACCCATGCGCTCATTTGTAATACTACTTAAAAACTAACCTAAACCTAAATAGAAACACCAAAACCATGGCAAACATAATGTACAAAGGCCAGTTCTCCAACTGCCACCTACACCACTTACACAGAGAGCCAAAGTGTGACGGCTGGAACAAGAGAGAGCAATCGAGGAATCGAGTGGCCTAACAAAATCGCTGTGTCGCCTTACAAAAGCTTAAAGTCCTGCGCAAAGGGTCCATTCCGTGAGCCGAATGTGGTAGGGTGCCAAGAGCCTAGACCAACGGGTCAAACCCGACACCAAAGCGATGCTGCATAACCCAGCGTGGACATTCAAAGAGTAAGTGACGAACCGTCTCTTCCCCACCACCACAGGCACACGTTGGAAAGCGAGCCCACCCTAACCTAAACATGTGCGGAGTCTAGAAAGCAATCCGGCGTCCTTACGCGTGAGAACATGTTCTAGGGCTAGCCGTGGAGGGGTGCAATAGAAACAAACTCCGGCCCGTGGCACCGCCGGACCACTCTGCAGATCATGCATCAGCAATGATCCCTGCCACCACCGGGTGCATATCCCTCGGCCCGATAGCAAAGCGCACACGATTAGCTTTCCCAGCGGCACCTCGTCTGGCAAGTCCATCTGCCAATTCGTTTCCGAAACACCCAGAATCACCCTTGCCCCACCCAAGCGTGACAATTCCACCGCCCTGACACACCGTGAAAACCTTCCACCCTATCTCAACCATAATCGGGTGACAGCACCGGAAAGCCCTAAAGCATTTGCGCAAGAAACCCAAACCCGCCAAGTAATCCGACAAAACACGAAACTCGCGCAAATGGAGATCCAAGCCGATGTCCAGCGCAACAGACACAGCAACCAGCTCCCCGACAAAGGCCGAAAGCACGCAATCGAGGGTGTAACTGTACTCCAGCCGCATCTCCGTTACACACACCTCCACTCCACTGAATCATTTTCTCAGTTTACAACAATATAATGGACAAACTGAAATTTGTTTATTAGAGCCTCAGCCCAAAGCTATGCGCCCTACTACACAAACTTTGGACAACCTCAAGTACAAGCTCAAGGACGAACAATCGAATGTATCGCTAAAGGATGTTAAAGTTTTCAAGAAATTCAAGGACACTACACCAAGGACCACGCTAGTAATCCTCCCGCCAAGTTCAATAATTGTCACACATCATTGTAACTTCATTGTAAGAATGTCATTATTGTTGTTGCATGGCCACTAGCTTTGTACTTTATACAGCTTAAAAATTGTTGGATATGGGCAGTCTTTGTGCCCTGACAAGCAATAGTTGTATTTCAATAAAGTGCACAAACTGTATCAATGGGATAAAAGTGCGTAAAGATCGTTCATTTCAGCTTACCACTGACTACTATATACTAACAACTGACAAATTCCGCTCATATAAAATAAATTATGCGACAGATAAGAATGAAATTTGGTATTCAGCACACTTTTAACTCCAATACGTGCCTTTTAAGGTTTGACGTTTGGGGAGGCATTAACTAAAAAGATTGCAATCATTTGTAACGCTATTTTTCTGTGTGTTGGAAAAACGCTACCGGTGATCAAAATTAGTATTAGAACGAGTTAACAATGCAAACGGACTGCCAGAAATAATCGGCAACACAACATTGTTGATAAAATGCACGCGCTTCATGCTTGAAGTAGGGCCCATGGCTTCGAGCCACTAAACTCTAAATAATTCCGCAGTACTCGCTACTTATTGTTGATGGTTGAATGGAGATCATCGAAAGCTTTAATTTATACGATTGAAGTCCTCACTCCAGCAAAACTTTTAAAAAAATTAATATCTCCGTTCGTATTCAATATTTTTCGACCAAAATTGGCCAAATAGTCCATAACTGGGCAGTGGCAAAAATAAGACGCCACAAATACAAAAAAAGTAATGTCTAAAACAAAACACACAAGGGGAAACAACCTGCCATGTTTCGGCCAATCAAAGTAGTGATATCAGAGCCAAAAAGGCTGCCACCAAGTTAGTTGGCAACCTAATCCCACCGCCTATTACCTCACATGTTAAATCAAAAACTTGACCATTGCTTATCGATAGTAGCAATGGTCAGGTTTTTGATTTAAGCTTTGATCTAATACACGGTTGGATTAGCTTGCCAACTAATGTAGTAACTTGGTGGCAGCCTTTTTGGCTCTGATATCACTACTTTGATTGGCTGAAACTTGACGGGCTCTTTCACCCTTGTGGGTGTTGTTTTAGATCTTTGTAACAATAATCGCTACCAAGTTGAAATTTCGTAGAATGAACATAAGGCTGAACTTTATGAAAACCTCGCTTTACCCAAAGAACGTTTATAGCGTCTCTAGTTTATGTTACAAAGGGATCCTGACAAGTTACAATGCTTTAAAAAAAAAAGCATTTGGGAAACCTGGAGAAAGACCATAAGGAAAAGGTAACACAAGACGTACTTTAGGAAATCCGGAATTGTCATCTGCCCTATCATATGCAGGACATAGCATAATAATATCTAGATACATACCGTAATAATACGATTTAGATGGTGGTTTGCAATGCGTAGCGCAGAAAGGGGGGGGGGAATCTTAATGGTAAGATAAACCAAGTTATCCAATGGTAAATAAACTGGTATCCATTCAAGGCATATTTATTTAAAATACTGTTGATCTCAAGCCAGCGGTTCCACTGCAGTGGAAAAGAGATCTTCTGACTTCTCCAATGAGAATGCACAGAGAGGAAGAGTAGGGTGAACTGAATGACAAAGTGACACTAAGTTATTCCTGAGGCCTTTTTTTTTTCTTTTTGTTATTTCACCCCTCTTCTGAACCTCTTTTTTGATCTTTTCAGGTTCTTCTGGACTGTTCCGCTAGCAAATGTTAGCACAAAAAGGCCATTTTTTAAACAAAGGGTATTTAGCAAAATGGACAGGTGCTACGCCCTTCCTCCCCCTTGCACGCCGCTGGCTTCCAAGACGGGTGATGGGGAGGTTTTTATGAAAGCATAGCCAGATGGGTGAAAGAACACCCTAGACATAATTCTGAGGAACTTTAAACCATTTTGACGGCAGATGAAGGTGCAATCAACAGTAGGCCTTTGTCATCAATGTTAGAAGACCCGAATGATGCAGATTATATTAAGCCTTCACACTTTCTGCTTGAAACCACATGTGTGTTGTCAGATGTCTTTCCTAGCGTTACATCCGTTCCTTCCAAGGAATTCCTCAGAAGACGTTAGTCGTTCAGAAAATGCTGCAGGACAGTTTCTAGAAGAAATGCAGTCAAGAATGGAGTGCAGCTCCGAAGTTTCAGAAGTTTCCAAAGGAAGAGATGACAGAATTAGTGCAGTCATGTTACAAACCAGTAACGGCAATTTATTAGAAAGAGTGGTTCAGAACGTCTGTTCTCTAGAGATAGTGTATAGGGTCAAGGCTTCAAATTACTGTTCACTTGTTGGTCACTGCACACTTTTAGAAGTGACATTCGTAATGTACAGACACTGACTTATTTAAACCGCAAGAAGTTGAATCAGGTAAATGGTGTCTGTTAGTAAAGTTTTACGATCAAAAGTAGAAAGCTAGTAGTAACAGTGCACGTATAAAACACACAGTTTACAATGTTTCGAAGCAATCCCCGCTTTGTTATCAAGCAATAAAAAATAAACTGCCAAGAAGCCGGATTCAAGTTAAACACTTTAACTACATAAAAACGTGAAAATTCAGAGTACAAGGATAAAAATAATAAATAACCTGGACCTAAGGCAGCTTGGAAACTGTTAACTTTTAATGCACTACCAGGCCAGACGTTCAGGCTTCCTGCAGCAGTTTCTAATATTGAATAAAAGATGAGTATTATGAGTCGACTCCATAAAGTTTGCATTCAAAACAAAAAAACAAGTACTCTACATGTCTGCAAGCTTATGGAGGCCGTCATCAGCTATGAAAAACACAGAGTAAAAAAGAGAAATGCCAAATGCCTATCAACCAACACACAGCCATGTCCGGTAAAATGGCTGGTGTTGGTTGATAGGCATTTGGCCTCTCTTTTTACTCTGTGTGCTTTTTATGCCTGATGACGGCCTCCATAAGCAGACAGACGTATAGAGTGCTTGTTATTGTGTATTGAATGCAAACTTTATGGAATTCGAGCCATAATCCTCATCTTTTATTCAAGTTTCTAAGCATTCAAATATCCACCCCTTCAGTTTCTACGCTTTTAGGTCCAAGTTACTTATTATTTTTATTCTTTGTGCTTTGAGTTTTTACGTTTTTGTGGATTTTAAAGTGTTCAACTTAACTTTGGCTTCTTAGCCAGAACACCCTGTGATCATACATGAAATGAAACACAGAAACGTCCATTATGCACACCGTCAGGGTCCATAAGCCGGCACCGTAGGACCACGTCGCGCACAACACAAGACGAAGCATGGAGACGAAGCAGGATCACCGATTCAACTACCCTTCTAGTGAAGAGAGAGACAAATAACAAAAAAATCGAGGCCGTACAATTCCTGTCTACAGCGCAAAGCGACTAGTAGCCTTGCAAAAACCCAGTGTCGTGCGGTATCCTACCCTGCCCTCCTGAACATGCGGAGGAACCCCCACAGGATCACTGCCAGTCGGTCATTCCCGTCCGTGAACACAAAGCGCCGCTGCGCCACCCAGAGCAGACATTCACAAAAGAAATGTAACACAGTCTCGTCAGACACCTCGCACCTGCAAGCTGGAGTCTCCGCCCACCCTAACCGAAAATATGGGCTCGTAACTGGACATGGCCAGCACGCAGTCTAGAGAGAATACTCGCCTCCCTACGAGATAAGCGACCCAGCGCCTTGGGTAACGAGACAGATAGGTGGATCCCAAAGAGCCTGCGACCGGCAGGCCACCATCCAACGCTTCTGCTAGACCACATTGGAGGACCTGGAGTACACTGGATGAAGCACGGAATGCAACTCATGTAACAAAGCCTGGACGCAAACAATACAATAGTATTGGCATCGGTACCCAACAAAAACGACTATCGGTTAACCGTTCTCGATGGGCAGAAGAAAATGAATAGAATGCACAAAATGTAAAAAGGCTGGGTTTAAATTACGCAAAATCCTGTAGTAAGCCAGTGGTTGACCTACAATACTATTAGCATTATCAACTGAACGAAAAATGGTTTCGCCGTTTAGAAAAAAAGCATTAGAGCTCGTATCCCCATACTCACAGCTGTGAAGACACACGAATAAAAATGGATTAGAGTTTATTCGAACTATAATTTGTACATATACGCGGGAGGCTGGTATGTCACAATCCTTGATCCCTAGAAGTAGAGTTCAAATTATAGTTCGAATGAACTCTAATCCATTTTTATTCGTGTATCTTCACAGCTGCGAGTATGGGAATACGAGCTTTAATATTTTTTTTTTTCTAAATGGCGACGCCGTTTTTTGTTCAGTTAATTTGTTGGCTTTTTCACTTCCTTTTTATTGTAATTGTTACGATCTGATATATCGCGTCTGCTGTGCACCCACTTTCGTTTGCGAAAAAACTGAAAATTAGAAATGCGTATTTCTGTTCAGGTTCCGCCCAAGCTTTGTACCATGTTTGTTAGTTGATGGCAACACATTGTCGTATGTTCAGAGTTACGCTGTCAGCTCGATGGGTAGTTATACTGTATTGTTGCTAGCAGATGCAGCATTATGGCATACAATCGCGGAAACAATTCAATTGGCTTCCCGAAGGGAATTTCTTTGAAGGGCCGAACCATTCGGAACTTGGCGGCCCCTTTTACCAGTTTTGGTCTTTGATATGATATCACTCCTTTTTTTTAATTGTGTATTGTCTCAACTCCACTACCGTGCAGATGTGTAATAAAGTGCCACTTCAACAAGAAATTGGTTTTCAACAATTTTACTACTATCTTTTGCCAATAGGCCGAACGATTCTCAACTTAGTCACCTGTTTAAAGGTTTTTGGTGTGGTTTTAATTTTGTTGTAATTAGTTTTATTTAGTTAGTTTTGGTGTGTTGATATCACTCCTTTGAAGGGCCGAACCACTCTCAACTTGGTGGCCTCTTTACCAGTTTTTAACTGCTTTTGCATATAATCCAATAAGCAGTTATATAAATCATATCAAAAACCAAAACTGGTAAGAGAGGCGGCCAAGTTCCGAATGGTTCGGCCCTTCAAAGGAGTGATATCAGCACACCAAAACATTCGCCAAGTTAATCGCATCGCTTAATAGTTCGAAGGTTAAATGAAAACTAGAACATTGCTAATTTCGGTAGCAATGTTCAAGTTTTCATTTAACGTCCAAAGTATTATTCGGTGCGAATAAGTTGGCGAATGTTTGGTGTGCTGATATCACTCCTTTGAAGGGCCGACCCATTCGGAGCTTGGCGGCCCCTTTTACCAGTTTTGGTTTTTGATATGATAACACTCTTTTTGTTTTAATTGTGTATTGACTCAACTCCACTACCGTGCAGATGTGTTATAAAGTGCCACTTCTACAAGAAATTGGTTTTAACAATTTGCTACTATCTATTGCCAATAGGCCGAACCATTCTCAACTTAGTCACCTCTTTACACGTTTTTGGTTTTTGGTTTGGTTTTAATTTTGTTGTAATTTGTTTTATTTAGTTAGTTTTCGTGTGTTGATATCACTCCTTTGAAGGGCCGAATCACTCTCAACTTGGTGGCCTCTTTACCAGTTTTTGACTTTGTTATTTTAGTTTTCGACTTTGTTATTACAGTTGGTTTATTTTTCGTGAATTGGACGTGAATAGAATTTCTTTGCAACGTTGTTTAGATTTATCGTGCTACACTAGTGTTTGTCTAGGCACGCACGTCTGTATAACGTTGTCATTGTCCGAACTTTGGCCGTCCAATGAGAGACGATGCCGGCAATACTAACAATGATTATAACAATATTTTCGTATACTTACGCGCCCTCCCACGCCATTCCCGTTACGCCCCCAAGCTCCAAACCATTAAAGGTATGCAGTTCGTATTGTACTGCACCCATTCGCCCAAATTCATAGCTGGAAGCCTTCCAGTTATCTCGCTATCGATGAATAATCATCCTATGGAAATCAACATGGGGATGAGCGGAGTAGCTAGCTAGTAGCTAGTAACTAGTAACATTTACAACGTTATTGAGGGTCAGATTTTGCATTGAAAGCAGCTTAGCTGGCATTCCTACACGAGTTAATTTTTGTGAGGTGGCTCATTGCTCACGATTTCAACACATTTAAGCTTTTGTACCGCATTATTATTTTTCCCCAAGTACCTGAAATGTGCCAACTATGCTTGAAGATATAAGACACTGACGCAATGGCGTCGCGCTACAATGGTTTACAACCTCGACAATCGAATTGATGTGATGTTTGTTGTGATGTTTGTAGCCTAACTTGGCCCACACACTAGCGTGTGTCTAGATATTGTTTCATTCTGTTGTAGGTGATGACATAGGGTGTTGCAGACATAGGGCCTTAGGGCTTCGGGCAGATGACCAGGAGTGGTTAACGCTCGTTAAACCCTTTAACCCTTTTTAGGTGATGACATGAGCTGAATAATGAATTCGCCATTGTTCCATGAAGATTGTTGATACGGCTAATAGTCTGGTACCAGGGCCAAAAACCTGGAAGCAAGGTCCGCCGAATGTTTTATAGTGTTTTGTGTTTCTTCAAGACATACCTAATGAAATTCTGCAGGGTGCTACTTTGTCACCCTTGAGAAAATTTTAATATTCAAGATGGCGGCCAAGATGGCTAAAAAAACCATATATCGGCCCAATCTTCACTTATAGAACAGGCAGGGTAATCATTTTGGTGTCTAATACTATGTTTTCAGGGTCAGGGAATACTTAAAACGGATTATCTTGTTGATAAAATATACGCCCTTTTTTTAGGGGCTGGTGTCATAGTCACCGTTCGATTTTTTACTCATTTTCAAATTTCTACTGCTATTTTGCCGTTTCTAATTTAGGTGGCAGACCCCCAATTAGATTCATTCAAATGGTGGGAATGTCGTCTTTGCATCAAAGGTAAATGAATGGGTTTATTATTGTTAGGGACTGAGCTACGCCCTTTTATTCAGGTGCTGGTATCACAATCACCGTTTGATTTTTCGCTCATTTGAAACTTTCAGCTGTTATTCTGCCGTTTCTAATTTAGGTGGGATACTCCTATTAGACACATTCGGTAGGTAGGAATATCGGCTTTGCATCAAGGCAAGAGCAATTAAAAGGGTCTATCATTGGTAGGCCCAAGCTACGCTCTTTTTCATATGGGCTGGTATGACAGTCACTGTTTGATTTTTCAACTTTAACTGCTATTCCGAAGTTTGTAATTTAGGTGGATGATTCCAATAGGTTCACTCGAAAGGTGGGTATGTATTCTTTCGAATGAATCGAATTGGAATTGTCCACCTTAATTAGAAAAGTCAGAATAGCAGTTGAAAGTTAAAAATGAGCGAAAAATCGAACGGTGACTATGATACCAGCCCCTAAAAAAAGGGCACAGCTAGGTCCCTAACAATGATAAACCCATTTATTTACCTTTGATTCAAAGAAGATATTCCCACCTTTCGAATGAATCTAATTAGGGTCTTCCACCTATATTAGAAACGGCACAAAAGCAGTTTAAGTTGAAAATGAGCGAAAAATCTAACGGTACTATGGGAACAGCTACTGAAAAATATGGCGGATATTTTAGCAACAATATAATCCGTTGTTGGTATTCTCTGACCCTGAAAACATAGTATTAGACACCAAAATGATTATCCTGTCTGTTCTATAAGCGAAGATATGGCCGATATATGATTTTTTTTAGCCATCTTGGCCGCCATCTTGAATATTAAAATTTTCTCACTGGTGGTAAAGTGGCACCTTGCAGAATTTCATTAACTATGCCATTAACTACACATAACGCCATAAAACATTAGGTGGACGTAACTTCTAGATTTTTAGCCCTGCTACCAGACTATGTTGCAAATCTTGTATGTTGTCAATGTTTACTGGAGCTAATGGC
>JAHWFP010249873.1:0-24208 GCA_023313725.1 Lithobius niger
GGCCTTACAATTGAACTTCTGGTTGGGTATCAATCGAGTATAGGGCAATGACACAACGTAGTATTATTGTGTATAACTCTATGGTGGAGTCAGTAACTGGGTTAGCTGCAAGGAGCACTGGAAGGTGAAAAGAAGGTCGTCTTACTGAAGCCAATGCTGTTAGTCTAGTGCACCTTGTAGCTATTACCTCCAAATGGTGTCTCGTAGCCAGTATGACGTCACTTGGCGCTGCTCTATACATGTAATATCTATTTCAATCGGACTGAAGTTCTCTTTAAGCTAAAGGTGGGTGGGGGAATTGGGAAGTTGTGGGGAGGGGAGTACTTGATCGAGTGACTAAGCCACTTTCAGCCCTACGTGGTGGGAGGGGGAGGGGATCCTCTTTTCTTCCGTAATTTTTATTGTTGAGACAGAGAGAGAGACACACACACACATATCGGGCACCAATGCCAAGTAGAGGCAATACAAGCAAGCACATTAACGGGAGCCCAAATTTGTCCTGCCTGCCATTCCTTTTTACGATCTAATGCTCTAATAATTGCCGCCTGATGGATTATGGTGTTTTTACAGCTCACCCGACCAAACGTAAAAGGCAACCGCTCGCGCGCGCGCACTCCCTTCTTGTCCGTCGGTGGCCATTTTGATTCTGGTGCCACTCATCGTTCGACGTCATCGCGTCAGTGTGCCGTTAGTTGATTTGCAACGCACGTGCCTACAGGCTTACACACCCACCCCCACCCGTCTTATTCACCCCCCCCCCCCCACCACCCACCCCCTCAACCCCAGCAAGGCCAGCCGACAAATTAGCGGGACACCATAAAACGCACGCTTTGTTTTTGCGCTAGTCTTGTGTCGTGTGGCCGACCATCGCCACTCGTCGTCATCCCTGTTTAGATGCCCTTAAAGATGAGTGGTGATGACCTGTCCACTTACTCCAGCCTGGCAGATAGGAATAATTATTTTTTAATTTACTAAAAAAAAAAAATGCAGTCGTGTCTTAACCCGACCCCTTCGGCAGTCATCTGCAAGCTTTCATTTGGGTGAGTTTCCGTACGGGAAAGATGAAGAAGTAAAAACGTTTGGGGGAGGGGGGGATGGATCGTCGACAACCCTGACATCACCATAATTTTTAGGGGTACTATGGGGGGGGGTTGCAAAAACTATTACACGAAATTATTAACCTATAGAAAATGAAGGGATGCTTTACAGCGCCTAAGTTTTGCGTCGTTATTAATTCATTACCATATCGATTATTAATGTTAATAGACTGCCTTTAACCATTATTGTTCTCATTTCATAATCGATTCACCATTAACTGGTTGGAGTGTATTTTTCTCGTTGCAGAAATAAGCATTCGTAGTGCGAAGGTTCATTGTCATTCAAGTAGAAGGAGACTTAGAGCAGACTTAGAGCAGAGAAGAAAGTTCTTGAAATGCATGAAAAGCAGCGTAAATAAAGAAATAAGTCTACTGATAAGATTACGGACGGAAAGCCAAAGGCTCCACAAGAGTTAAATAAATTCAGATGCAAACCTATTTACGTTGCCTTTTGGACTTATATGTCAGGCTGCTTGAGTGGAGAATCGAACCCACGACCTTTGAAACCAAAGGCAGTCCTGCAGAGCTCCAAAAGGCAACGTAAATAGGTTTGCATCTGTAGTTATTTTACTGAAAAGATAAACTCCACACTAGATAATACTATATTTATGGTTTTTTTAAAGAGAGTCATAAGGGATAAAATACTCTTTGAAAACCTTACAGTTAACAAATCAGAGAAGGAGGGTGAGGGAGTTGGGGGGGGGGGGGGGATTTCTTTCCACTTGGAGTTACGTAGCACTTTAGGATAGGTTGGCCAAAAAATCAAATCTTTGTCGCGCAACTTTCAAATCGTTTAGTCCAATCGAATAACATGCAGCACTGGCAAGTTAGAAATTTGTACTAAGATAGAAATCAGCTCTGCAAATATTTAAGTTATTTCTTTTAAAGAAAAGCCCAGAGCGTGCAAATACGCTACGCAAAGCACATCGTTTCGGGATTCCTTCACCCCGTTTTCAAGTGTTTTGAAAAAAAAAAATAATTTGCTGTAAAGTTTTGTTATACGCAACATGACAGCTAAGCGTACTTGAAAAACAAATTAAAATTAAGATAATAAAATTGCTAAAAATGAACCCATGCTCAACCTGGTCAAAACAGATGAACAGTGGATGACCATCAAGTTGACTTCCCTCAGAAGTCCTTTCTGCACTGTCCAGATAAACGTCGATTTGCTGGTTTTCCTCTTCCACTGCACTGTGACTGAGGTTGGCGCTAATGACCAAGTTGTCGACGCGCCATTAAGCCTCAATTCTCCCCCCCCCCCCTCTTCCTCTGCTCATATCAACTGTTTTGACCAGGTTGACCAGGTCCATTTTCAGTAATTTTAGGATTTTAGTTTTTAATTTGTTTTTACAAGTCGGATTGCAGCTGTCATGGTTTTTGTGTCATGTTGTGTGTAACGAAGCTTTGCAGCGAATTATTTTTTTTAAAGCAGTCGAAAACTGGGTGAGGCAAATGCCGAAACGTTGTGCTTTGTGTAATACGGCATGTGCACACGCTGGGCTTTTTTTTTTTAACTTAAAGGAGTGGGTACGGGCCGACCCATTCCTCATGCGGTGTAAACTGGTACCAACCATACTGGTACGAAAATAGAAAACCCTACTGTATTTTTACGATAATATTAAATGGGAATATTTCCTCTCTGTTTTTTTTTTTTTTTTTTTTTTTTTGTGTGTTCCCAGACAATTTTCTAATAAAGGACCCCAAAAGACCATCTTCCTTTTTTGCCGCCAAACTCAGTTTTGCCGGGTAGAAAAGACGACAAAGTTAGCGCGATAACGCTTGCCTTATCTGCCGCACAGGGTCGCTCCAGTGCTTCTTGTCCTATCCCCCCTCCCCTCCCAACACACACACCCACAACGCTATGGGGCAAAAGAAGTCAAAATGGCGGACCTTTTCAGCTCTCAATAAAGCGACACATCTTCCAACATTTTCATCCAGCTTGTAAAATCCATCACAAGGGGACCCAAACAATACAGGTAAATCCGCCCCACAGTACCTTCCAATAAACGGGAGATTAAATAGGTAAAATTTTGTCCGAGGTTTGGCTCGTTTTTTGTTTTTTTTTAAATTCTTTTTGTATAGTTCCCGCAGCCACCGCCAACTTCGTAGTAAGAGGCGTTGGCTGCGAGAGAACGTCGGAATCCCATTTCAGGAAAAGAAGGTATTTCCTGAGCCCCGAAGCATCGACTTAGCGAAGATTCGTTGTTGAAAAGAAAGGAGGCTAGTGTTTCGCCAAAGATCAGTGCTTTTGTGAAACGAAGCTACCACGCCACCCTCCCCCACCCCTCAAACTTCCGCCCCCTACACTGCTAAACTCTCTTTGCCCCAAACCTCCTTAACCTCCAAAATCTAAATGGGCTCGTCTCACTTAGACGAAATATTCCTTGGAGCCATTGATGATTACACTCAAGGCACAGCAAAACCAGCTTTTTTTTTATTATATAGGATAGGTATATATGTATATATATATATATATATTTTGATCCTTGGTTTGCGGTTTAAATTTTTTTTTTTTGGACGGGGAGGGGGATAAGGTTTTGACGTTGTAGCATACGACGTTTCTTTTCATCGTGATGTCTTCCTTTGCTTTATCATGCCAAATGGCTGCTCTGCCTTTTTTTTTGGCTTCTTTTTTGCATTGGTTCGTAACAAAACAGGTAACAAATAGGATAAGGTACTGTTTTGTTTATTTTAACGTTATTTTTTTTTATCTAGTTGTTTTTTCTGAAATTTTCTTTTCTGGCGGCTTGTTGCTACAGAAGAGCGAAGAGCGGGAGCAGGACGACGCCAATTGATGAATTCCAATTCAGAATTTTGATAACTCTCTTTAGAGCTGTCAGTCTCCGTGCCCCAGAGCACCAATCAGTGGGAAAATCCTTGGATACCTGGAGGTGCGAAACGCTCCCAGCCGAAGCCATGACCTAGCTGTCGACGCTCCATTAAGCCTCAATCGCCTCCTCTCCTGACGCCAATATTGTCAGAAGGCAAGAAAAACAATTTTGTTACGTAATTCCAATCAAAATTCCTAGGATCTTTTACATGCCACAATTCACTTCCCGGAAACTCTTCACTCTTCTGCCAGTACATCGACAAACTCTTCACCACAGTGCCTCAACCTTCTGGAGCATGGTCCACTGTTTCAGTGGCTTATGATAAACCAACAAGGAATTCGACTCAGAGAAAAACTAAGACGATGCAAGGGCATTCTTCCTTGCTTCAGGGGCAAGAAGCCCCCATTCCAATACAAGTCTCCTTGGAACTGGGGCCAAAAACTCAGGAACCAGTACAGTCTTCCTTGTACCGGAGCCATGAGCCTTGATGCCTAACAGACCTCCTTTGGTATCCGAGGAACCTACATTAGTACCTTTTCACTCTACCTCTACACCAACAGTGGAGGCAGACCAACAGTGGAGGTAGACCAACATTTTCACTCTACCTCTACACCCCCCCCCCCCCACAGATGAAATAGAACTGGAGGTCACCGTTTCGTATGAAGAAAGTATGCAAGTCAGCATGCAAGGTTAAGAAGAGTTTCCTTCTTCTGGAGTCAAGTATGGAGTCCTGCGCAGGCTTCGGATGTGGGATTCCTGGAAGTCCCTCCGCCAAAGTAGAAAAAACCTTGAAACCGCAGCTGAAGCAAACAAGCAGCAATGTAGTCCAGATAATATTTTCATTACTGCCTACAATCCTTCAGTGGAATTGTCAGAGGTTAAGGACTCTGCTAAGGAGTTCAAGTTGATTTTAAGTCGGTATCAGACACTTTGCTGTTGTTTGTAAGAGATTTGTTTTAAGCCAGGGACACCACGGATGATCAGGTAGTTTTCCATATTTCATTTTGATGCTCCTCTGGGATTGCGGGCTCATGTACCAGTTTTGGTGCAGCACTTAGAAGAAGTGGCATTGCGAACTACTTGCCAATCTGTAGCAGTGCATGTGTCACGAGCCATCTCTGTCACAGTTTGCCCCATCTACATTCCGCCGAGTGAAGTATTCCAAGTTGACAACTTGGAAAATTTCGTAGCACAGCTTCACTTTCTGTTTCTACTCTTGGGAGATTTCAATAATACTGCGTAGGGTGGCAACCTACAAGGAAGACTGTTGGAGTCGTGGTTGGGTAGAGGCGATATCTGCATTCTAAATGCCAAAGAAAGAACACATTTTACTGGTAGCTCCTACTTATTGGTCCACCATAGATGTCTTACTTTGTTGCCGGCTGTTCTGCGTCATTCTTTGTGGAATGTATAAGGATCTTAAATTCTTTATAGTATGTGACCATATCCCAATTCTTCTTTCTCTCTGTAACAAATTCAACAGGAATGAAGTTTGGACTCCAGCGTCTATTCTTTCCAGACCTTACTGGATGGCC
The DNA here is from genome assembly GCA_023313725.1 of Lithobius niger. Lineage (NCBI taxonomy): Eukaryota > Metazoa > Arthropoda > Chilopoda > Lithobiomorpha > Lithobiidae > Lithobius > Lithobius niger. The sequence continues at coordinate 5,464 of JAHWFP010249873.1, forward strand.
TTTGCCGCTTCTGCAGTTTTCTTGGAGGTCAGTTGATGAGTATGAGGCCTTGCATTCAGATGCTAATCACGTGACAGAAGTTGTTTCTGCACCGGCTAAGAAGACAGTTCCACAGACATCTACCATTCCAGCAAAAACACCAGTCCCATGGTGGAATGAGGATTGTTAACGAATTGTAAAACGCAGGAAGCATGCGCTTCGTATTTTTTTCAGACATTCCCACTCAGGCCAATAGTTGCCTACTAGTTGGCAAAGGCTACGGTTCGTCAAACCATCCGCCTGGCTAAAAGGGCCTTTTGGGAGAAATTTGGTTTCCGTCAACAGGACAACTCCCGTAAAGAATATCTGGGAAATGATTTGTCGGATATCTAGACATAACTTAACAACGCGAGATAGAAGAGATGAGGATAGAAGACAAAAGGGTTTCTGTTGGAACATGGCCAAAGACATCTGAACTGCTAGCCAATCATTTTCCTATAGTCTCTAGTGCTGAACACTATCCTCCTGATTTTCAGTGAATCAGAGAAATACAAGCCAAAGTACAGATGTTGGACTGTTGTTCCGATAAATTGGAAGAGTACAATGACCCATTCTCTTCTGTTGAGTTTGAGACAGCTCTAAATGAGGCGGATGACTCTGTTCCAGGTACAGATGGTATTACCTACCAAATTATTAAAAAATTGTCAAGGGCTTCCAAGCAACTTGCCTTGGAATTTTACAACCCTATCTGGTCATAGAGCTATTTACTAAAGGCATGGAAGGAAGCAATTGTCCTTCCCATTTTAAAACCTGGTAAGGATCCACCAAATACTTCAAGTTATCGGAGGAGGTAATCGTGGTAATTCTGTGGCTGGACCACACCTCCTTGACCCACGGGAACTTGCTTCATTGCGGGGATACAACAGTGTGCATCTCTTACGCTATTCCACTTACAGTTGCGCATTTTTGGTGGAGTGTCCTACATTACAGGCGTCCTGTGTCCCCTGCTGGGTACGTGGAATGCTACCCGACATCCTGGATGATGGTTCGGGAAATCTTGAGAGGATCATCAAACACTTAAAAGAGGTAAGGCTATATGGAATATTTTATGGAGTGATTTCGGTGGTTTTTGTATTGTTAAATAAACGTCAGTGAAAACTTCATTTTGCCTGACGTTTATGCTCTGTGGCTCTTTACCGCATCTTTGGCTTTGTTTTCTGTGGTTTAGCCACATTTGCTGCTTAGTTTTTTTTTTTGCATCTCAGCTTGTCTGAGTATTCTTCCCCCTCGACAAGTTTTCTATTGGGAGTTTGTTGTATCTTTTCAGATGTGTATCACACTGTATGTTGGCCAACTGTCTATGTATGGGTGCAAATAACCAATACGTTGCCGCACCTTCCCTGCGTGTCCTACCGTCCCGTCTCAATGAAAGCGGATTAAATTATACTTTTCACAGGCGAATTTTCATCGGCGGCACTTTTCCCCTTAAATACGCGAATTACTGCTCTGATAACAGTTCAAATGAAATACATGGACGGTCGAGAAACCTGAATCCATAAAACACCCTGTATGCACCAACAGGCGACTTTCAGAGCGTGCCACCAGGCAAAGTGTAAAAAAAAAAACTAAGTCCCAACGCGCAGCACGAACGTGTTGAGGGTTCCCCAGAGACCCCGAACAACGTGAGCAAACACAGCCCAGTAGTCAGAGTGGTCGGCAGCCAGCCAAGTGATCGGCGGATCAAATCCCGCGAGTAGTTAAAAGATCGTCTGTTCATGCGAAAAGGTGATACTACATCCGCTATTCTAAATGGTGAAAAGCAAGCCTGGATACCATTTCTAACCAAATAGAAAACCAGAGGGTTATACCCCGGTCCAGAATGTACAGAACGAACCCAGCAAACCGAGGCTGCATTTCCAGTGTGATGCCAGCACTGCTACTCCCTCTATGATACATCTTCATACATATACATACAGCGTGTGCTGGGCGCAACGAAGTCAGGCCGGCAGCCAAGCCGTTCCGGGGATGCCGATGTAAAGCTGATGCCACCATCGTATAGGAAGCCAATAAAAACAAAATGCCACATAAAATACGCTCGCGCTTTTGAAGCAACCTTTTAAACTGGGGGTGATATCACCTTAGCGGGGCGAAGAGAGTTGCCTGTTATACGCGGCGGGATTTCATTGAATGCTCAACACAATGAACTCGAGTCGTGATACGACAAGCTTGAAACCATCATTTGGAGTAGTGAGGAGGAAAGGGGGGTGGGTGGGGATGTATGGGGACGTGGAGGGGGAGGTGGTAGACGGACGGATGATTTAGCAAGCACGGGAGGAGATCGCCTATAAAAACAGCTTCCGCCTATATTATGATGATCACCCTATTACAATAAAGAGTGCAAATGTTTTTGTTATGGGTGTCGTCCTTGTCGGCTGGAGGGAATAGGGAAAAATGGTCGCCGCTGTGTTATCGTAACTTGGGTGTCGGAGTCAAGGCAGTAATGTCACATTGCCCTCATATTTGGAATGACTGCAGTTCGCGAACCACCATTAATTTATGATGCATGTGGAAGGCGACCTTGCATAAAGTGCCACACCAACAGTGGCTATTACAGAAATTAAACGCTGCCCCCGCGGTCTTTGACTTCACGGGCTAGGCTGGGTGAGCGTCAAATTTGCTGACTGCGCGGTCCCTTGTAAACGGAACGACAAAAGTTGCAGAGGGCAAGTGCCCTGCATTTCGCAATTACATGGTCAATGCTGCCAAGAATAATATCGAACAATATTCGGGCATTCTTATGCTGGGCGATGTAAATCATGAACAAATGCTTGTAGCACGATAAAGAAGCATCAACACCTTCCTTATACTTTAAGTACAACAATAACGATTTGAGATTTTGGACTGTTTGCCTGGGAAAGGGACCAGAGATCCACCTTGGCCATTAGCAAGCTATCATCTGACAGAGGTGATGAACCAATAAAAAGATGCCACCGTAGCAAAGCAGTCAAATTACGGGAGAAAAAAAAGGTCAAATTACTGGAGATATATTCAAGTCCGGTTTAAGTTCAACAAGAAATTATCTCAGTCGTCCTTAGCAGAATCGACCTGAGACGGTAATTTCACACCATCTCGTTTCAGTTTCAAAAGACTGACTGTTCTGTAGCCAGAGTCTGTTTCATTACGAATTCATATGTCAATTAAGGAGAAGAAAAGTATAGAAACTGGGATGTCTAGCAAATGCCCCAAAATGTACACGGATAAAAATTGGTGCTTTTTAATTTAAATAATCAAATGTACAATATCGAAAATTCCCATCTGTTTCAAGTGCTGTTGTGCTTTACGAATTACATATTTAAAAATGTAAAGCACAACAGCACTTAAACAGATGCAATTTTCTCAATTGCACATTTGATGATTTCAATTAAAAATCATCAATTTTTATCCGTGTATACATTTTAACAAGTAAAGTGAAACTTCAATCATTTAGTCCTTGACGTTTTTGGTTGTCATCGTTTACTAAACTATAAAATCGGAAAACTGCATGCAAATAGTTGGGAAAACGTTTGAAAATTTAGAAAAAAACGACCAGGTGGCCCACTTCAAGTTTCCCTATAGGTAACATTCTAGCTCTGCTCTTGGAACAATATCTAGAATTTCTCGACTCGGAAATCAGTTGGGACAATATCACATTGTAAGTTATGTGTCACTCAAACTCAAACTGCTCACGGTTCGAAGCTTGGCTGTAGAAAGTTAATTTTCCTTCAGTATTTTATCAGGGCCGTAACAAAGTCATTTGGCGCCCGGGGGCAAAGCACAGAAATGGCGCCCCTTCCGGGAAGGGGCGCCATTTCTGGCCTTCCCATACACCGCTAAAGTATAAAGTCAAACACTGTTTAAAAAAAACTTAAAATGTAGGCCATTGTTTATCACTATAAGAATAAGAAGAACTAACTATTCGAATATTCGTTCAAAATTCAGAAACTACCGTTTTTTATTTACTGTGTGGGTCCGTCTCGCTAACTTTTTTAATTATTTGGCGCCCCCAAAACTCAAACCTGGGGGGGGGGGGAGGTGGCTCCCCCCCACCCCCTAGTTTGGGGCCGGGAGTTTGGGGGCCTCATCCCCCCCCCCCCCCCTGAATTTTATTACAACAATTTGTTACACGTCTATGGCATGTAACCACGTGTCTCTCTCCCGAAGCTTACTGCGCCTAATCTCTGCTGTTTTTTGTTTGGTGAACCCAGTGGACTATTTTCGAAATCACATAAGCATTTTAAAGGAGTAAAACACAACATAATGCAGAAGAAAGGTCCCTCTTGCATCCTGCCTGTCTTTCCACGACTAAACCATGGCTTAAAAAAAAAAAACCTGCAAATCTAAATTAGTTAATGCAAAAGAGATAGACCTAATTACGTCAAACGCAAGTCATGTGTACGCTGTTCACTGGAAGTGGATGATGTCGTTAGCACCACAATTATGCCATCATAATCATCGCAGCCATTATTGACTAAATATTTGCATAATATTCAAGGCGTTAAGCCGTTTGACGCACTCGTACGACAGTTTTAACGCAATAATCGTCGCAATGAAAATGACGGCAGCGGCAGAGCCAAGGTCGATGGTGGAACGGTCCTAATTATTTTTACATCTGCCTGATGTATTAATTAAGTGAGTTGATAAAATATTAAAATTTATAGAATCAGTATACATAGTTGCTGCGATTAAACTGAGCATGGGTTCTATTCATTTGTCGAAATACGAAAATCTCTACGACTTTTGAGTTTTAAATCGCATGTACTGTTTAATATATTAAACTATCAGTGCCTAAGACCCAAAACGGCCATCCAAAAATGAACTAGAGAATCAACTTTCTCAGGACTTTTCAGTTTTTAGTTACATACTTAATTTACTGTACATTTTTACCACTCTTTTCTTCTTACGTTTCCGCAAAAAAATTTCAAAATGGCTCCTTATAAAATTTCAAAATGGCGCTTTATGACGTCACCACCATGGACTACTGGAACATTTAGAAAGAAACTCTACTCTAAACTCATTTAAAGCCAGACTGCGATCATTGGATCTCACAGTTTCTTCCGAGATCCAAGTAGTTGTTTTTACCATAAAGATTTCTCCGATGACAGATTCATCTTGTTTATCTTGAACTAGTTTTGGTGGGATAAAGTTTTTATTAACATGACATTTTTAATACTTAAATAAAAAAATTGATTGAAGTAACTCACAAACTGTAAGTAAAAGTTTCGAAGTTGTGTATCACTAAAATTGACAGTAACTAAAGTCATGTACGAATTAGTACAATTATTGTGCGATCATTATGTTGTGTCAAAATTGATGCTTCGTATAATTACTTATTATGAAATTAATAATCACTATAATGTTATTATCTGTACACTAAGTAATGTATTATTTATATTTATTATTTATTTATTTATTTATTTGTTTGTTTACTTTGTATGTCCTGCAGTTGTAGGTCAAACAGATTTTTCTTAAAAGATTTAGAGCATTGTCAAAACAATAAAACTATTATTATTACTATCATTATTATTAGTATTATTATTATTATTATTTAACATTCTCTATTTAACTGTACATTATGAGGTAAGCTTCTTTTAAACGTAGTTGATAAACTAAATCAATAATGTTAATAATATAACATTGTGAAAATTGTAAATTTACTTATTGTTATTTATTTTGTGTGCGTATTGATGGTATTTTGTAACTAGCACAAGTTTCATGTAAACTTCGAGCAATGGTTTTGCAAATAATAACTATTATTATTATAACCCTTAAAAGTCCTGAACAGTTGAACATAATTACTAGCATAATGAAGCTATGGTTAAAAAAAAATATGTACAGGCAAACCTATTTAAAAATTACAAAAGGGGGGAAAATAAATAGGAGGTGGATATCGTAAAGTTACAGAAATAGGATAACAGAACAAAAACTGCTGGGACAGTTATTTAATTAAAATTGCATTAGTGCAGAACTGCTTTCTTTTTGTGCGCTACAATTTTAAGAAGTGGCCTTGATCGTTTTAATTTTAAAAGGTAAAAAAAAAAACTAAGAACTTCGGTCCTTCTCGAGAATTGTCTTCGCACTGGCCGTATTTAATATTAATGCCATGTCGAATCGTTGGAAGCAGTCATCTTAATAACACTACCATCCTTCGTCCACTCGTAGTCCAAATTCGAACTAATTCCTTTAAACAAAAACAAAACAAAAAAATAGACAAGGTGTGGGTGCAGAGTGCGTCGCCGGTGGCCCAAAGGAGTCGACTGCCTATCAGTAATTTTCCCGGGGGCAAACGGAATTCAAGCAGTAGACAGACCAACAGACAGACAGACATGCGGGACGGACACCAGTTTTGGACAGACGGAAAACGCTCACCGTCCGTCGTGGCGCAAGGAGGGTGTTTCGACCGCCGGGCACTGCAAACCATTTCGCAGTAATCATTACAACTTGAAAATGAAGTTTGCGAGTTCCTACTCACAACAACAACTACTATGATCACACGACTCAAGGTACCACCAAATTTTCCGCGCCAAAAGGCAGCACAAGCGAGCGCGAGCTTCCACCCCCGCCAGTCTCAGCGGGGAGCCATTACACGCAACTGGAAAAATAAATGTAATCTCAGAAATGTAATTGGAATAGAAGCGACTTTCTTACAGCGACTAAAGATAATCTCAATTTCGGCAATTTTCTCTCTCTCTCTCTCCGCCCACCCCCCCTCCTATCCCCATTTTGCTCATGCCACCTTCACCTTTCCACTGACTTCCCAGTTGGGCCGTTTGCACACGGTTCAAAAATGGCGGCCCTGTTTAGCGCAATGTAATGCTCATCAGACGAAATGAGTCCCACATTAAGATGCAAAGTATGGGCCAAGGTGGCTTAATGGTTAGCATGACCATCTCATGTGCCGGGGGTCCCATGTTCGAGTCTGACTTCAGCCACTCCTGGAATGCTCGGCCTTATAAATGTTCGGCCTCAGAATTTCCGGCCTCAGGAATATTCAGCCACTTCTGGAAGCTCTGTTATGACTGTTGCTCATGTCGACTGTGTAAAAGATCCCAGGAATTTCCTGCTGGCATTACCTAGCAAAATTGTCCCACCTCTCGCTTTCTGGCGCCATGGCTTCAGGCCTTCAAAGGAAGGTTAATATATATAGTCTTTAATTTTCTGATATAGTCTTTAATTTTCTGATACGTTAATTAATATTCGTTTTCAGAAGTTTTTTTATCATCTAGACCAAAAAGAAAAATCAGACCTAAAAATACAAATACTAAAAACTTTATGTCCACTGTTGTGGTTTACTGTCTAGCTTTTAAATGTTACTTTTGAAAATGGGGTACGAATTAGCGCGTCCGAAAATTAAAGGCTGCATACACCTGTACTGCTGGATGTACCAATTTCGTCTGATGAATGTTACAAGTGAAGCCAGTTTACAAAGGGCAAGGGCTTAACGGTTAGCAGGTTACGCCCCCCCCCCCCCTCCCCCCGCACACAGCGGCCAAGTCGCGCGGCCAGGTCGCTGGGGCCAACGAGAATGCTTACGGTGTATGTAGCAACGCGCATTTGTCGCCGCGGCCACTGGGATCCCGGGCGGCGTGCAGGCGGCCACAGGGCGACCATACTTGCTCCGTATTCATTTTTCACCACATGATCGAGAATTGTCAATGAAAAACAGACGTGGCCGCGCGGCACGTCGCCGTCTTTTTTTGGCCGCCACGACCACTGGCCGCGCGACCTGGCCGCTCAGTGCGCGGGCTCCCTTAGACTATCTCTTGTGCCAGTGGTCCCCTGTTACAGCGTGACCTTCGGCATTTTTGGAAATAGAAGAGCCCTGTGATGAGCTCACGTGAATTTGTGACATATAAACCATCCTAGGAATTTCCGATCGGGATCACCTAGCAAAATTGTCCTTACCACCTTCTGGCGATAATGCTTCAGCAGGTAGTGCATCAATTCCCCCCCCCCCCCAGCCCTTTTACGAGTGAAGTGACGTATATATGAAAAATGTTTTGTCCAAACGAAATTGTCAGGTTTATCGTGCGTGCGTGTTTAGAAAGACCATGAATTGAGAGTAAAATGCAAAGGCTTAGAACAATGTTTCTCCTTTAAAATAGCCTCGAACAGGAACGCACTTTTAAAACATGAATTGAGCGCAGTAACTCAAAACTCCTACTCAACAACATTCTTCACCGTCCATCCGTTTTGCTCACAGTTTTCCTTTAAATATTACGTCAGAATCCCCCCCCCCCCCACTCGGTAAGGGGGGGGGGGGGAGCAGGGGAAGCAAGCAAGCAGGTAGAGTTGTCAAGATTTGCACTCCAACGCTGATTTGAGAATCTTGTTTCTAGCTGTGAGCCGATAACAAAGGGAAGGCCACCTGTCTCCCTCAGGAATTCATTCTCTTGGCGTTTTGGAAAATTTACGAGAAAAGCAGCGCCTCGTTTCGGTCCGTTCCCGAACTAGAATATGAAATAACGCGACGCGAGTGGCGAAACGGTGAAACTACGCATAAAGGAAGTTTAGACCTCAAAACGTGTCGCAGAAAGGAAGATGGAATGGGTGCGGGAGGATCTGGTCCCATTGTTGTTAACAAAAGAGTAAAAGCGATGGGATCTGGTCCCCATTGTTTTGTCAGAAACATCTGAAAATAGAATGTTTGTCGTTTGTCTGACGAACACGACAAGCTTCGTGGGTCTCAAACATTGGTCCCGAAACACCAGTGGAATGTTATAAAAGCTGAACTGCTGCCGAACTTAAAGGGACACCCGGCCTGCCTTATAACATTCCGCGTGTCAAATTACAGCTACGCGCAGATCATCATCCGAGCAATTACAGTGCCAAGGTCGGCTGGGGTGGTAGCTGCGTTCCTCGCATAGCTTCTGTCTCGGTTGGCTTTGTGAATAGTACACGAGACAGAATCAAGTCAACGATTGTGTCGTCACAAACCGGAATGATTCTCGTATTTTAAGATCACAATTTATAATTTTCTAGGCTAATGTCTTATAATTTTGCTTCGGCGATCTATTGGAATAATTAATTTTAATTTTTACCGCATTAGTCTATTAGATTTTAGATCTCATGGTAATTATTAGAAAATTAGTAGATGTACACACAGAGATGAAACGTCATGATTATTGTACGCGCGCAATGCATCATTTAGCGACGGCTCGTCAGTAAATAAAGTTCCATTGTATTCAACAGAAAATCTCCTAGACGCCACATTTTAAAAAGGATTTTTAGCAAGGGAAAGACTAACGGTAAGGAAATAGACCTTTGGGGCCGTACTTGATGTGGAGGATCGAGAAAAATGGCGCTGGGAGGTATATCTCTTTAACTTGAGGAGTTGTCGGAATTCCCGTTTTGCAGTATTCTGTTTTTACATGATTAAACTATTCTTTAAAAATCTAATATTAGAAAAGTTAAATATGCATTTCTAATTTTAAGGAACTTGGGGTTAGCTGTAGTTTCTGATGTACTTTTGTACTTTTTTTTTTGGGGGGGGGAGGTTATTCTGCTAAATGGGATTCTGCGAAACGGGAATTCCCTTTTTATTTTCTGCGAAACAGGATTCTGCGAAACGGGACAAGACCAGCCTGTCAGACGGAGGACGAGTTCAGGCCTTAAAGCCTCTTTAGGTGTGCCAATTTTGTTTTATCCATTGTTATCCATTGTCACTTGCTAGTTAGCACCCCCTAGGTTAAAAGATTGAGAAATAAAAACCAATTCAATTAATTTTCGAATTTTAATACATATATATATATCAAATCTTATGATATCGAAGTGTATTGGTGTAGTTATCGGAACAGTACCCAAATATTACCAGCTGGTGTTTGTTATTTTTGTTTCTGTTATGATTGATGACACAAAACTGAATTTTGAACATGAAGCTGAAACTTTTTGTGTTTTTTTTATTTTGTATGTCAGTGAACGTTAGCCTGTTGGGATGCCATTTGGACGATCCAACTGGGATACACGGATACAATTGGGATTCAGGATGCAAATTTTATTTTGACATAAACCTAAATATAAACAACCACAAACAAAAATTACAGAGAATGAGACAAGCGAAAAAAATAAATTTGTTAAATGTGAAATCGTATCAAAGCTATACGGCAAGCTGTGTACGCGACAGACTTTGCTTCACTGACAAATACAACTAGTGCCATAGCTGTGTGCATGCTGTGTCACAGTTTTTTTTTTTTTCACGCTTGTGTTTCAACAAAACGCAGTTTTCTGTTATGAGAGTTTCAACATTCCAGGACTTATGGAAGGAAGCCTGGAATTCATTTTTGTATCCCAGAACTATTTCCATGTTTTCATGGATCCGTATTAGTCATTATCGCAAACTACGAAGAGTCTACGAAGCTGTGATCGCTTGCTCAAACTCACACTTTGTTCCAAATTGACACGAAAAAATAATAACAAACCTCTTAAAGGTCCATGCATCCCTGTTGACATTCCTGCTATGACTCAGTTTTGCGACATTAGTTCAAACGTATGTAAATGTTGCCAACACATTCATTTTCTGTTTTTTTTTCTTCTTTTGTGCGAGATGAATTTACGACATTAACTCTAACCTGTGTAAACGTTTGTAAACGTAATTCTCAACGGGTCGCACGACATATATACCGGAAGGATTTATGTCCGTTTAACGCTCCACGTATTGAAACTGTTACAAGCGCTTTGCATTAAGACATACTATCCATTAGGAGAACCACTTTACATTGTGTGGGTCCACCTGTTGATTACATTCAACGATAGGACCATATAGGTATGGTAGTGAAATGAATGAACATTCGAGCTTTCTCTTAACCAGACAAGGAAGCAGGAAAAAAAAAGATTTGTTTCGAAGATAAACGCTGTTTTTTTCTCTCTCTCCCTTTTTACCCGGAACGTTTTCACAAAAACGAACCCTAAACCGACGAATTTATAATGTTATAAAATAAACTAAAATTCTGCAAATAAAGAAAGAAATCACAAGGTAAAGGGTTAACGAAGCAAGCAGTCTGCATTAAAAACTGGCGTTGTGAGGATACACAATACACTAGTCTGAGAAAGAACGAAAAGACAACTGCCGTGACTGGGACTCGAACCCAGGACTTCCCGGGCGCTCTAACCACTAGTGCATTGTGTATTCTCACAGGGCCAGTCTTTAATGCAGACTGCTTGCTTCGTTAACCCTTTACCTTGTGATTTCTTTCTTTATTTACTACTTGCATTATTTCTAGTGTGGAGGCCAAGAAGCAAAGTTGCTTTCCCTCCTTGTATGATTGTTTGTGATCTCTAGGTCACCACTGAGAAAGATTGAACAGCTACTTAGCTCGGCTGGAGCCTGTAGCCAGTACCCGCCCCGGTAGCGCAGTGGTTAGAGCGCCCGGCTAGTAAACGGGAAGTCCTGGGTTCGAGTCCCAGTCGGGACAGTTGTCTTTTCTTTCTTTCTCACACTAGTGTATTGTGTATCGTCATAGTAACCAGTCTTTAATGCAGACTGCTTGCTTCGTTAAAATTGTGCAGTTTAACTCACGTGAACTGGTCGTTAGAATCCATTACTGCACCCAAAAGTTTCCAAAATTCAAAGCCGTTGATAACATTTGTCATGCTTGTATATGCTGGGTATGCCACATACAAACCAATATTATTATTATCATAATCATCGCAGTTACCATCGTTATCTACCATACACTTTTCCCCCCTTTCTTCTTTTTTTTTTTTAGTCTGTTTGTGCGTTAGTTTTTCCTAGTAAGTACTTTTCCACATCATCGGCAACACGTTAAAGCTAGTTCCGGTTCCGCTCGTCCGTGCGCAAATCTCATTTTGGGCGTCTGCTATAGTGAGGCTTATCGGCTTGACCTTCGCCTGATTGAAATGCACGCGGGCAAGCCTACGCACAACCGCGAAAACAAGCCGAGGGCTTTTTTTTTCAACAAACTGGGCTGTTGCGTCTCGCACGTGAATCTCAATCGATGAACGATGTACTGCTATGAAAACACTACTTCGAGGACCGGGATGTAGGCCTAAAATTACCATCAATATTCAAACGACAAATAAAACAAGAAAATAAACAACCGTAGCCTATTGATACTAATAAATGTAAAAAAAAGAGCAAACTATGTAAAAAAAATAAATAAAGTAAAAAAAATTAACTTTTTCACAGTCTCGAATTTAACTTTATTTTTAAATTAACTTCTCAAGTCTTCATTCCTCCGAGAGAGACAGCGCGTCAATTGGGCGATAAGTTTGTCCTCCTGTCCAGTTTTATTTTTTATTTTTTTTTATTTTTGCAGGAGGTACAGATCTATGATTAAGATCTAGATTTGGGGTTTGTTTAACACTTCTGTAATGTGTGGCGCAGTGGCAATCTGGACCGCTGTACTGTGACTGAGGTTGGCACTAATGAACTGGCTGTCGACGCGCCATCAAGACTCACCTCCCCCCCTCCCCTGTACCGTCCACCTCGTGTACCGAAACTGCTTCAATTCTGAACTTCACCATACTGTTCACGTACAGTAAGACGCAACACGAAGCCAACACTTCGCGGTGCGCCTTGCCGTTACATGAGCTGCTGCACGCCCGTTCAGTTGCCGACTAAACACGGGAATTCGCCGTGCGCCAACAGCCACTGAGCGAGCATGTTCAACTACTCAACCAGTTCCAAACGGATCGCACCTGACAGCCAGTCACGTGACGTAAAGCCTAGGCGGGAATCCCCCCTCTCCAGTGGGTATAAGAGGCAGCTCATGTAACGGCAAGGTACCACCTACTGTTGCTCCTGTGTGCACCGTTTTGCTATACATTCAGCCAAACCTTCGCAAATGACACAAACATGGTTTCGTAGGATGACGTCGGAAATTGTGAGAGCCTGTAAAGATCGCCTTGTACCATTCGAAACCTAATTGGACTAATTATCCAATTTTCCGTCCTTACTAAGGCATCATTACGGCGGCGTTCGTGAAGAACGACGAATGTTGACATTTATCCATCTGCAGAACGACTCGGGAAGCAACATTTTACTACAATGACGGATGGTTTTGGCGCGAAGCGTACTATTTAATGCTAACTCTATTGGCGCCAAGAATCAATTCCGAAAAACCGGCAACAAGCGCGGGTCCGAAGCCACGTGGGCTGGCTTGTTGGACAAATTCTTTTGTTTCGATGTCAATAATTGTAATAATGCGCGTAATTTTGGAGGAAGAAGTAAACCACCATTAGCAACAACTTGTTGCGTCGAACCAAAGTAGGGATGCAGCGAATATTCTGTAATTATTCGGTATTCGGCCTATTCGGCCAAAAATTCAAGTATTCGGTATTCGGCCGAATACTGATTTTGGCCGAATAGTGCTATTCGGTATTCGGCCGAATACTGACTTTGGCCGAATAGTGATATTCCGTATTCGGCCGAATACTGTTAGGATTTGTTGGTATTTGGCTGAATATTTTTTAGTATACATTTATGTAATTGTGTGAATGTATGAACGTTTAGCTAAGTATTTACTTTTTGGTTTGTGAGGAATTGTCTTCTGACATTTCTACAAGAAGGAAAACATGATCAAATATGTTTAAATTATTAAATTACAGGTATTCAGTCAAGTATTCGGCCGAATAATTCGGTATTCGGCCTATTCGGCCATTATTCGGCACAGAACCGAATAATTCGGTATTCGGCCGAATACGTAAATTGTTTGGTGCCGAATATTCGGTATTCGGCAGTTTAACTATTCGGTTGTACATTCGGTATTCGGTAAGTTGAGTATTCGGTTATATATATATTCGGTATTCGGCAACTTAAGTATTCGGTTGTATATTCGGCAAATTTTGTATTCGGTGCATCCCTATTTACAAGCCCATCAAGGTTAACGAAATGTATTCGGGGAAAATTCTTCAGCAAAAGCTTAAAAAAATACCGCACTATGTAACGTTACTCTAATTTGCCATATTTAGCTTGACTAAACTAAAAGAAGAAGAAAAAACATGATATAAAGTTTGAAACTGTGTGCCTTTCTAGAGAACTTCGACTCAATTTTTCCAATCCGAACAGAGTAACCATTTCGGCAGGTAATTCGTGGTATTTTCCACATTCCACAACCACAATAGAAGAATGGGTTTTCACTACGCCATTACATTACGGTACATTACCACCGTCCACCCCCTATTATTATTACCAGATCGCTGGCCCGCCAGCCTGGAGGTATTAAATCGACTTCTATAATTTTAATAGCGTGTAAAAACTCCTTTGAGGTCGTGAAAGCTTTACTTTTTTTACGATCATGCCATGTAACATCTATTGAGAACTCCCAGGGCCATTTTTACGAGCATTTACGCTCCTCGTGAGGGGGCGTTGCTTGTGGTGTATCTTCCACAACACGGGGGTATGAACCCATGACGATATATATAAATAGTTGTAGATCCTCCCCCCATCAAAGATTTTACGTATGGTAAGGTGGTATAACAGCATTGTGACGGCGAGGTCGTATAAATCGTAATGGTCTACAAAAGTCATAGGTCACCAAAAGCTAAATGGATCTCTGTTATTACCTTCATATAGTGGAGGATATAGCTTTCAACCATTGCTGTAATTATAACCCCCTAATCCTTCCATACCGGTTTGTAGCCGTATGACGGATATGCGTTTGCTAAATTTTAATGACGGACCAATGGCGCGTTTTCCAGATGTTCCGATACTTTTTGAGAACTGTGATACAGAAACTTAGATACCATTAGAGCACAACTTTATTCATTCACTTCAAAACGGTTTGCCTACCCTTTAGGAGACCATCCATGGGCGCCGTGGAGGGGGTCGGGGGGGGCCGGGGCTTCCACTTTTTTGCTGGGACCAAGAATAGTAATAACCCACCCCCAGTTTTAAGAAATTGGGAAAAACAAAACAATTCTTCTGGATAGCTTTTCACTTTAAAGTAGTTATTTTAATTTCTACTTTGAATACTTTCAGCTCGACGGGGGGGGGGGGGGGGGGGTGGATTAAGAGCGCATCGTCGATAGCTATAGGTCATTAGGGCCAACCTCAGTCACACTGCAGTGGTTCGGGTTACCACTGCCTCCACACATTACAGAGAGTTTAACCAAACCCTAGATCTTATCGTATATGTACGTATCTCATGGAAAAATTGAAAATCCCCGGACAGGAGGGCAGAATCATCACTCAATTGACACACAATGTCTCTTGGAAGATGGAAACGGCAACGAACACCATTTATATTTATGCAAAATTAACACTGATCATTACAATTAATGGAAAATTCACGATGAAAATCCGAACTATTTAGTGTCTCTTAACATTACCCAGTATCCATTGAAATTTTAATCCATTTAACCAAGCGCTTTCCTGAAGCTGAAGAACCAACGATTAGTGTCAGAAAAAAAAAAAAAAAAGGAGGGGACCCAAAACATTGCCCTGAAGAACACTACAAAGCAGGTAAATACATAAAGGATGGCGGCGCCGGTTAGTGTAGCGTAACGAGATAGAAATTAAAGCTTCATTGTATTTTTTTTTCTCATAGTTAGGCTACCAATCGATTTGTCGATCAATAAGGCTCCCATGAAACCCGTAGAAGCTTCCGTTTTTGCCCTGTCTATTCTTCTTTCTCATTGGCTGATAAGTCATAAAACTAAAAAAAGGACAAGTGTTTACCCAGACCATCATAACATTAATAAAGTCCATGCTTTTATCTTCTGATAAAGGAATAAGCAAATAGACGTAGATGTGACTCACTAGACTTTCCAATTCCTCAGTGTGTTATTTTTTACACTCTACGTGCAATATTATTTTTTTAAGCGCTGTTAAGACTCATAAGGTTAACGTATTCGTTGAATTTCTGAGTTTTGTGCTTTTAGGTGTCAATATTTATGTGTCAAGGCTTAGTTGCTGAATTATTTACCGAATAATTGCCTGAATACTAATGCCTTTATTGATGCTAGTCAAAATCCTCGAAGCCTGTTGCCAGATTTAACAAATACGGCGTAGCCTACAATGCGTCTGGGATCTATTTTGAAATAAATCGGACAACAGGACCAAATGTGGATGCAAACCCAACGGACAGACAGACAGAGGGAAGAGTAGAAATTGTTCTACGGCAAGTTTGTCAGTGAAAGGATATATTCAATAAGTGGTTTCATGACCAACCCAGACTCACAAGTCATATAATGCAGTGTTTTAATTTCCAGCCCAGTAACAAATATTTGTGTGCCATGTGGAGGCACCCAGCTACAGCTTTTACATGGCTGGTCCCTTTCTTTTGTAATTTTACCTTTTTGTTTGTGAACAAGCACACAAACATTGTGTTGAAAATTAAAACACTGCATTATATGACCTGTGAGTCTGGTTTGGTCAGGAAATCCCTAGTTGAATAGGGATTGTTCTTCACTAGTTAGCACCCTCAAAACCAGTCCTCGATACTTAGAACCACGCGCAACCTTTCCGATTGCATGAAACATCAACCAAGGTGCGTGAACCCGCGCTATCCTGTCGCGTGAGCTTTGATTTGATTTAACCTAACTTAGCATTAAGGTCAGAGGTTATACATCGGAATTAAAACGTTAGTCCTAAAAGTAAATTTTCATGTCTTAAGTGGGCAATGTGAAATTTTACATGCTAGAATGATGTGAGTAAAACGTTGTAAGAGCCCGAAAATAATGCTGTCGTCAACAAATTCCTGCACGGCTGCACTACGTGTTTTTTTTATTTTTTTTATTTATTTTATTATTACAGTATTACTAATATTATTTAAGAATTGTCTCCGCTTTTTTTTTTTAAATGGCGACGTTAGAAGATTTTTCCTCACGGTTTCCACGTTTACGTTATACATGACATGCATCTTCTCCATGGAATATGAAAAAAAAGTTTAAAATAATGATTTTAAATCGCACAATTCGTCCAGTGAGAGTGGCAATATTTTACTTTGAACTAAATTAAACTACGTATGGATTATAATTACGTCCTTTGTAGGGCAAAGACTAATTAGGTTAATTTAATTAGCCTACAAAATCATGGCTATATATATAGAAACCAACACTTGCATGTATTGCACAATCCTTTAATGTCTGTAAACTCACTCATATTGGTGAAAAATGAAATAAAGTCTGCAGTGACTGAACTTTTTAATTTGCATCTTCAGCCAGTAGAAGAGATAAATTAGCATATCTACAACATTTTACAGAAATGTGCAATTCAAAACATCCATTTTTGTAATTAAACAGAAATCAAACTTCGTCAGGATTTCGAGCAAAACGGAAGTAATGCTATACATCAAACATGGTTCAAGCATCTTCGTTTTGCTCGTACTGAGGAATAAGTTTGATTTCTAATAATGGATGATTGTAAAAATGGATGTTGTGGGTTCCTAACTTCTGTGGAACATTGCAAGTACATTTACCTGTGTGAAGAGGTCCTCTGGTACAAGAGAGGCCTTCGAAATAAAGAAATCCAATCACTTTCTTAATTTTTTATCAACATGAGTAATTTTATTGAAGCGAATAATTTATCTCCATCCTTACTTAAAGGAGGGTTGCCACCAAATGAAAGTCTTCAGGATCTAGCGCCATACGGTTCTACGTAGCCCTTGCTCGCAGCAAGAATTTATGTATAGGGTAGGGGACAAGAATTTGTAACTCCAAAAAGTCCCCCACTGAAACGTGTTACATTCATTCCTATTAGTTCCATCCGAGTTTTCAGAGGGCGCCACGTGTTACATATGGTGGTTCTTGCTCATTTTTCAGACCAAATCTGAAGTAAACTAAATTACAACCAAGCTAAGCTAAATAATAGTTAAATACAAACTATAGTTTCGTTTAGTTTAGTTTAATTTTAGGCTGAAAACTGAGTAGAAATTCCCACGTAAAACTCATGGCGCCCTCTATAAATTAGACGCAACTAATACGAATGAATCCAAGACGTTTCAGCATGAGGTCTCCGTCACAAATTTTTCTCTCCAACCCTATAAATTCTTGCTCGCAGCAAGCAAAAGAATGCACTAAGCAATTACCCTTTAACACAACAAACAAGCCACACGTCTCCTTAATTATTGAGTCAAAAAATTGGGCACGGTCTCGTGCACCGGAGAGGAAGCTGTAGAGGTTAACGATATTATGGCCACTAGATGGCGTCACGATATGTTCTTTACATTCTACCATGGCGGCATCTAGTGGCAGTAATATCGTTAATTTTAACAGCTTGCTCCCTGGTGCGCGAGGACGTACCAAATTTTTACCCAATGAAAAGGAACGCGGCTTGTTTGTTACGTTAAAATATATTTCTTTGTGCATGCCTTTGGTGTGGGCAAGCGCTAGAAAGAACTAGATGATGCAAGATGCTGCAGATTTTCGTTTGGTGGCCAACCCTCCTTTAACCCAACTCTCAACTAAGTAGTAAATGCCTATAGAGCAGTGACATTTGCCGCCATATTGGCACCAGTATGGATATTGGAGGGCATAACTACAAGGTGCACTACATAAAAATGGAGGGAAAAACAACGGAAGAGAGGATTTCTTAAGCTTAAAATAACGTTGTTTTCTCCAACAACAAAAATCGCGCGTTTTAGGTCTAAGAAATCACTCTTCACAGCATCGGCTTCAGTACGACGCCCTTCTGTTTCTCTCTGAAGTGCCCCTTGCAGCTAACCCATTAAGGCTCCACCATAGAGTTATATATAATAATACTACGTCGTGTCACTGCTGTATAGGCATCGAGATTACCACACGAAGAGACTGCACCCCTGACACATTAAGT
>JAHWFP010249874.1:0-26115 GCA_023313725.1 Lithobius niger
GCGGCAAGTTGTTAGATTTTGTGAGCAGACGGGTAGGTTTGGCCGGACTCGGAAGTGACTCTGGGGAATTCTGGCGAGCTCGGGGTAAATTCTGTAATTGTTAATACAACCAAGCTGTCTGTAACTGTACATAACTGTATAACTGAATAGGTTAAGTTGTAGATTAAGTTTTTAGCGTCGAGCGTATGACTTATGGTCTGTAGGCTCGTGTAGTGAATTAAAAGTAAAAAAAGTAAAGTGAGCTACAATGCGATCTTGTGCACCTCGTCTATTGTTGCTCAAATGTTACATGTTGGCAGCATTGCATTCTGGGGCCTCGCCGCCGCCGCCGCCGCAGCCAGTCCAGTTTTTTTTTTTAATTCTGCGCAGAAAAACACTAATAATAAAAAATGGAAGAAAACAAACCAATGTAATAAATTAATGAATAAATAAATAAAAAAAAAAATAAAAAAATCATAAAAAAAAAACCATCATACAACAAATTCACGTTACTCTCAACATTGCAAACGCTGCTTTACAAACGTTGGAAATGACAAAAAGGAATAAAACAACCGAAAATAATCAACTAAACGACACAATTTTGGAAACACCAACACCTCAAACCAGTAGCGAGCACAGACCTCCAAGAGGGAATTCAACTTCCAGTAAAAGAGGCACGCTGGGGTTATACTTTTCTCGGGGCTCTTTTTTTACGCTCTTTTTTTTTTTAGCTTTTTATTGTGATTTTTACCCTTTTTTGTCTCTTTTTAACCCTTTCCTGGTCTTCTTTGTTTTTGCCCCTTTTGGTTCTTTAGGCCCTTCCTTTGGTTGCAGCGCCATCATTTCTCAGTTCAGAAAATCAAATAGGGCGTATGTTTTTTTCAAAAAGGGGGGGGGGGGGGAAGGACATTCTTTCCAAAAAGGCCAGGGGCAATCTCCTCTTCCCCCTCCTCTGTGAAAGCCACCGCCTTAAGTCATTCCAGAATTCATCATGATAATTACAACGTTGCAATTAAACGTAGCATTGCGTCTTACGAATATTCCATACATACTTTATTCTACCTAAACACAACAATGTGTTCCACTCGTGCTCATTTGTGCTCAACAACGCATGTCTGGCTGATAGCTTCCAAATGGATGATAGGATTAGCCCGCTTTCCTCATGCTGGAATTCAACGAGCCCTCGACATTATTAAATCCTAGCACTCGAAAAACGGGCGATATCCTATATGCACCCTGTCTTGGAATCTTGTCTTTAAAAAAAATATATAAACACACAGGCTGGCTGTGATAACACTTCAACAAAACAAACGCAACACCTAATTAAAAAACATACAACTCCACGAAATGGTTTGTTGTAGGCCAGTCAGAAGAAGGGTGCTATCGGATCTATCTTGTGCCGTAATTTACTCATTAAAAATGCTACTTTTTTTGTTTTACTATACCCGCTTGATCTTTATAAAACACTTAATATTTTTATCGAGTTAATTACATCACAAGTTACTGCCAGTAGCATTTAGCTTGTGACCGGATCACATCAAACCACTCCGTGGAGCTTGTACATTTTTTTCTATTTCGATATTGCATTTGCTTTGAAGTGTTATTGCAGTGAGCCTGTTTTTATCTTGTTGTCTCTTAGCTATTTCTAAAGAAAGGGTTCCGAGGCACAGGAGCCTGATATATTAAAGCCTTTGTTTGCGTGTTTTTGCTGGCCTCCTTTGTAGCAAGGAACTTCATCTTGTTGCTCCATACACCAGCAATCTTTCCCGTGAACAACTTTGCTTCCGACTAGACTGGGAGCAGCTATAGTTATCGCTCTTTTACCTTATTTTACAGAGGACTTGAATCCGTTCATCATCCACATCCCAGCTGTAACAGTAGTTGAAATTGCTTGTAAAGAGCGTGCGACATTTTTATGTAAACTTTTACGTAGCGGCTAATATAGCATTATAATGGCGGGCCAAGAAACAAAATTTATCCATTTATGAATTGTTTACGAATGAGCAAGCTTTAGTGCTTACTATTCACTCACTACTTATTTTTTGATTTAAAGACAAAATAGCATCGAAATGTAACCAAATTTCTTTTTAAATTGTGTTGTTGTTGCGTTTATTCACTGTTTTGCTTCAGAGAGTACACGGCTGAACAAAATGCATTCTTTATTTCCTCCCTCAATTATTATCAATACACTTTGAGATTAGTTTCCTGAGATAAGCTTCTGTTTTTGCAGCATGATCAAGTTGCTAAGATTTTTGGATGAAGATGAACGATGATCGTTCATCTTCATTTAAAAATTTAACATGTTGCACCTCCTGACTTTGACCTGCTGCAGTTAGGCTGGCTTTAATTGCTGAAAACATTCAGCAATTAAAACCAGCCTAACTGCAGCAGATCAAAGTCCCTTCCCTTCTTCGACCCTGCTCCGTGCCTGACTACACGCGGACATTCATTTAAACTGGCAGTACAATTGGCTAATTGCGACTGCAGAAAACACTTCTTTTCACTCCGAGTTACATCTGTGTGGAACTCTCTTCCTAACGAAGCGGTTAGGGCTCGTTCCCCGGCACACTTCAGGTCCATCCTTGGTAAGTTAAGTCTACGGGCCTTTTTGAAACGACCAGAATTTTGTTAAATAGAGACTAAAGAATGATAAGGAAAAAACCTTTACGGGTCCAGTCTAAGTGGCTTGCCCTTCTGGTCACCCTGCTGTTAATGCGGCAAAATTTTTATTAATTTATTTTTTATTAAAGTCTGGAGGTGTAAACATGTCAAACATAATGGCGATGTTTTGGACCAAAATCTGCTCCCTTTTCTAGCTACACGATTTTTAGGTTGCAACAAATAACCAAGCCATTTTAAAACGGAAAGGGAAAATGTAATGCCTAAAAGGTTGGTTTCTACAACTTGAAAACTGTGTTGTTCGAAAACAGACCAGATTTTCCCCCAAAGCAGTGCCATTTTGTGGGACTTTTGAGCTACTTGAATTTTTGTTGTCAACATTTTACTAATGGCTTTTTTTGACTATCTTAAAGTAGTTTTGGTCCCTGTAACTAAAACCCATATTCTGAACACTTTCTCGACGCCAGTTCTGAGGTGACCTTACGGAAGAAGGCAGCTAGAGGTGGTGGAACTCTACTTTTTATCAACTTCACCGCAACTATCCCTTAAAATTTTGTATGTTGTTATTAACCAAGGAATTTGAATTATGGATGCTTTACATTTTTATGCGATTCAAATTATTTTTATATTATTGTCTAAATATACATTTAAAACACATTTTTATTATTGTCTAGGAATAAATTTTATTTCAAAGCATTAGCATTAACAAATTACATGCACCCATACAATGCCTGTTAAAGAACTTAAGGTACCACAAGAGATCACAATAAAAAGGATAAACAAAGGTAAAGGATAAACGAAGCACACACTCTGAGATATAAAGAAAAAAAATACAGAATCCCTCTACTGGACTGAATCGCAGGCTTCCCATGTACAGGGGATTGAGGCTTAATGGAGCATTGACAGCTAGGTCATTAGCGCCAACCTCAGTTACAATGCAATGGTCTGGGATGCCACTGTGCCACACATTACATAGATGTTAGCCAAACCCCAAATCTATCCGTACGTCCTGCATAAATTGAAAAACCCTGGACAACAGGACAAAATCATCACCGCATACTAGGGTGACCCGCCTTCTAGCTCGGTTAGGGCCCATGTCCAGAGTCCACTCCGGTAGAGCATTGTTAAGAGAGCCCATCCTAACATGCAGAAAACCCCGTGTTCGAGTCTCTTTGTAAAATAATCTCCAGCATCCCAAAAAAAACTAGTTGGAGCTTATTTTCATGCTTTAGTGCGATGCTAATGGCTTGCATGTCTTTTTCTTGTATCCGTTCCTTTAGAGCATTAAGTGTTTGTAAAGACTTATATCCGTATTTTGTATGCATCAGCATTTTTAATACTAATATCTGTTATATTTTCTTGAAGGTATTTCAGATGTATTCAATAACTAGAATTGTGATAAATGAGATAATGGCAACATGAGATAATAATTCGAGATGAACGTTTTTTGTTAGATACACCAGATAAACGAGATTTTTAGATAAAGGTGATAAACGAAACAGGAGACTAATCAGATAAAGAAGTTTTGACATAAATGAGATGGGGAATTATTTCCAAGAATTTGAGTTTAATTACATAAACAAAATTGACGTAAACGAGATAAACGAGATTAGATATAAATGAAACAAACGAGCTTTAGTTTTTGATGCGCTTCCTGCTGAAGCTGTGGCACACGAAGGAGAGAGGGACAATTTTGCTAGGTAAATCCCATCGGAAATTCCTAGGTTCTTTTACATACCACAATCAACATGCGCACGAGACATCACAGGGCCCTTCTGTTCCCCGGAAATGCCTGGGGTGGCTGAGGTTCAGGTCGAACTCGAACCTGGGACCTCTGGTAGAAACGAGCTTATTGATAATTATAAGGCGAACAAGGTAGTAGGCTATAATCTAATATTTGTCTTAATGTATTTTGATAAGCAGAATGTTCCAAAAAAATCGTATCTGTAGCTTTCTTTATTCATAGGATAATTGTTCGGAATTCTTGTCTTCGCAGAACCTTGTCGGTACTCAGCTTTTATGTTTTACTCATGTTACTGTATTGCTCACTAGGAGAATTTACACACAGTTGTGAGAACTAGTGTTTTTCATCACCAAATAGTATTGCTTCTATCGCGAGACTAAAGTGCAAAGTCCCAACAACAACAAAAATGAAAGTCATATTAAAACAACTTTAACAAGAACCTGAGCCTTGCTGGTACCTTCAGATTAAGCAATAATATTTAAAAATAGATTCACTAGTTCTATTTCTAGGTAGGAGCAAAAATACACAACATGAATGTTGTAGTCACATTAAAATAACCTCAAAAGGCTCTGGGCCTTGTTAATATCTACATTTTAAACCATGAACATTTAAAATTGGTTCATTGATTTCATCTCTAAGGGATAGAAAAGCCCATACAACAACAACAACAACTAAACAACAACAACAGCAACAATACATACAAAACATATGTACAAAATAATACTATGTATACTCAAATTATATAGCCAAATGTACTATAAAACACTATTTCTTATATTTCAACAACAATTTTAAAATATATACATACTTGATGAAGTCTTCATCATAGCAAAAATACCCCACTTCCATCTTATTTTTCACCACCTCTGTGTGATTTCAGTTATAATTTCTGGGTAGGCTTATTTTAATCCTGTTCCCTTTTTTGTTGTACAGTTCATTAATACACTATAAAATTGGATTGATACATTAACAACAAAACAACATACATGTGTGTGCATAATTTTTTTTCAATGTTAAAACTATTTACAGTAATTTTCCAAAGGAATCATTAATGTGGCCATTTGCAAGGATGCAGGATAAAGGGAAGTAACGTTGCAGGGGGAAATTATTTTCTGAATTCTACACCACACTCTTGCTGTACTGGTTACGTATACAGGAATAACCCTTATGAAATTTGAATCCATGTACAAACATGAACAAATTAGTGTAAATTACAAAATTATTCAATCAACAACAAAAAAAAAGGAAAAACTAAAATAAGTTATAAATTTTATAAAATTAATTTGAATGAACACATAAACTAATAATATAATGATTTTACATTGAAGATTTTATATTATTACACTTGGTTACTTACTTACTAAAACTCTCTTTAATTTATTTTTAACATTTTCTTGGGTTTTGCATACCTTCATTGTTAAGGCTTAACTTCTTTCCCTGGTACCCCACCAATCTGTTAGGCTTTACAATTAATTCTCATGCATACTTTATCGTGTTGGGGAAGTTTTGCTCATCGCATTACCCAAGCAGACCTAAATTATGGATGGCCTTACAACTCTTTGTTCGATTGAAATGTACCTAAATTTTTTATAAGCTGACTGAATGCATCAGCTCACGATCCTCGTTTTCGTTGGAAAACATCGTGAAGGAACGAACGAGCGGCAGACAAGCGAATGTGAGAGCCTAATTCTTTTACATCCAGTTCCTGAGCCGGGAGCTATTTAACGTTGCATTACTGTAAGCACATGCACGAAAAAATAGCATTACGCTGATACAAGATAAAGTGCTTTTTCTCCTCCGTTTTTTTACAACGACGTTAAACGGAAAACAAATAGGATGAGAACTGAGGAGCTTGTCGTTGTGATTTTTTTTCCCGTGAATTGCATTGATGATGTTACTGAAATTGCATCCCTTCGTAAATATATTGACTTACACACTTCGTTGAGAATTGGTGAAAAAAATCGATATTTCGGACACAAGTATATATAGACCCTTTATTTCGTGGCACTAATGCAAGAAAGTAAGAAAATAAGAACTGTTGTTCTACACTGCTATTAACTCTGCAGTCGGGTAGATCGGGGTTCAGAATTGGTTTTGTTGCAATGTCAGCAATCGATAGGTCATCGAGGTATACAATGCAGTATGTGATCAAACTGGTCATCGTGGCTGAGTGTTGGCAGCGGTCAGCCTAGTTGCTTGAGGAAGCTGATTGGTTCGATGACTGGAAATGGTACCATGGAAAAGTCTATGGTAGCCATTTAGCTTAGTGTAGAGACTAATATGCTCTTTTAGCAGCTGCTGGATTGGTACGGGTGCATTCTGTCCTTATCTGGGAGCACTCCATGTTAGTACTAGGAAACAGTCTTTGGGCGTATTGTAGGCAGAGCGAACAGATCTTCATTTCAAACTTACATTTAGTTTTTATTTTAATGACGATACCAGATTTGTTAATGCTCCTTAAAAATCTGGGCTAAGTTGGCCTCTTTGCCTTTTAGTGTGACATACTGCTGCTCTTTGCTAGCATTTTTCATATTTTAGCTTTTTTTTTAAATATAGGCCTATGCTATGTGTCAAATTTATGTAAACAAGCTTTTGTTTGCGCCACCATTTACTTTCTGTTTAACTATTTGTAGCCTCTTTTCACAGCTCACAGTAAAGATGTGGGTCATCGCTGCCGACTAAAAATAAAACAGCATGCATAGCCACCGCTGTTTGAGCTGCCGCTGGCGATAATTCTCACATTATTTATTTATTTATTTATTGGAACTGCTGTGCGAAATGTAGTTCGTATATTAAAATATTAATAATAAGGCATTTAACTGCAAGCCAAACAATCACCAGTACGATAGTTTTAACAATAAGCAGGAAATTCAAAAGGTTCACAATACTGGCCTTGGTATAAGACTTGACACCGCCACCAACGAAAAATGTTGAGGCACACACCTCTATCACACTGCTGCAACAACGATCTCTATTATACAATCTAAAAGAAATAACCATCACAATTGTAGGTTAAAAATGTGTTAGCGTTTATGCCTAGTTTTAGATTTTAGGCTTAATTTTTAGAATTTAGGCCTAATATTTACCTCCGATCTAATTTTGTAAGCAGCACCTAACAACGCTGGGTCGAGAGTTTAGGCTTAATTCTTAGAGTTTAGGCTATGGATCTAATTTCGTAAGTAGTAGCTAACAATGCTGGATAGAGAGTTTAGGCCTAATTCTTAGAGTTTCGGCCTAATACTTACCTGTGATCTAATTTTGTAAGTAGGAGCTAACAACGCTGGGTTGAGAGTTTAGGCTTCTTAGAGTTTAGGCTATGGATCTAATTTCGTAAGTAGTAGCTAACAACGCTGGATAGAGAGTTTAGGCCTAATTCTTAGAGTTTTGGCCTTTACTTACCTGTGATCTGATTTTGTAAGTAGGAGCTAACAACGCTGGATCGAAGTTAGGCCTAATCTTCCATGCAACACCGTTTCTGTTTCGAAATTTCAAACCCAACTAAACTGTTAAAATATTTTGGTCCACATTAATCGTAAAAAAAAATCTCGTCACTTATAACCGCGCACGGAAAACCAAAATCGCCGACGCCTCATACGTGTCATTGCCGTTACCATCTTCTGCAAAACATAACGCATCAATTAGGAGATAGGTCTGTCCTCCTGTCCGGTTTTTTTTTAAATAATTTTTGAAGGAAGTGCAGATCTATGATAAGACCAAAATTTGGGTTTTTTAAAACATTTCTGTAATGTGTGGCACAGTGGCAACCCGGACCACTGTACTGTGACTGAGGTTGACGGTAATGAACTGGCTGTCGACGTGCCATTAAGCCTCAATTCCCCTAATACATTTTCTTAACACAATTTCAGTTCACGCATTACCATAATCAAGACGTGACATGTTATTCTCGTACAAAATCAGTCTCATGAAGATGATCGCTGTACATTTTTCTCAATAACTCGTTATATTTCAAATCAGAAAATCAACCTATCTTTTACACTCTGTGTCTTAATTCATGATTTTGAAAACATTTTCTGACACTTCACTACTGCTCGTTATATTGCCACCGAAAATTCGTACCTCGTAAATCATTCGCCCATTTTTAAAGTTTTTGTTTTTTAAAGCACAATTGCTGTTAATTGAGGCTCACTGTTTTGGGTATGACTGGTTCATTACGTATTTGATCGATTCGATAGAAACTTCATATGATCACATCGGTAGAGCCTTGTCGATAAGCATAAAACACATAAGACGTACCTGTTTGTGTCGTAAAACAGAGTGAGCACGGATGGTGTGATGCCAGAGGATGGGCGGCAAGGTGCCACGAACAGTTACTCTTCAGACCATATATGCGTGAGCCTTTTGTGGCGTGAAATGGGCCTTCAAATAAATGTTCCCCTTTAGTACCCCTACTTTGATAAATAACAGGCAGTTTGTCTGCACTGAGCGAAAAATTCTTTTGGGCCCAAAATTGCCGTCTGTCCGTTTGTCTGGCCACGTGCATTGTAGTCTGTCTGTCTCTCTGTCTTTCTTACCCAATTCTCTCCCTTTTTCTCTATTTCTCTCACTCTCTCTCTCTCTTTCGGCCAAAAGTAATTCCTTAGAAGTTGACAATTTCTGTCAGTGCGTCTCTTCACGTGACTGCTTAATGTCCGAGGCCCAACCGTCTGGTACTGGCAACGTTCCACTGCATCAATGATGCATGGACCGCAGCAGTGGCACAGTTCCATCATCATATTTAGGCGCCGCCGTTTCTGCCTTGCCTTTCGATTGGTTCGCACACAAGAGTAGGCGATGCATTCGTTTTCCTTCATTCAGTCATTCATCCAGTCTTGTCATTCTTCCATTCTTTCCATCCTCATATGTTTCGGCATGCACACGAAATGCAAGCAACAAAAGGGAATGAATTTTTGAAAGAGTGTCACTTGCAAAATCCACTGGCTTTTACCGGTTTTTTCTCCATCCCGAACAGGAAACGCAAAACGCAAACAGACACGCAAACTCAAACGCCTCTATACCCCATACATGGTATGTAGACGTATAAACGAATTTTCCGAAACTTTCCGGGGCTTCAGAACGTCGACATTCTCGTAAAGTTCTCGGCGAGTAATTCAAAATTCATGCGGATGTTGTTGGCAGTATTAGACCTAAATGTGAAGAAATCGTATTTAATGTACCCAAAAATAGGCACGAAAGGATGAACCATGATGCGCAAACGAGTATGCAAACTGTTGCCGCACCTCAAAACATCACGTGTCTGGAAACGTGTTCGGTAAGTATTTCAAATTACATAGTTTATAAATGTTGTGCATCGTATTAGGCCTATTTCGAGAAGTCATGTTTATAACCTCAAAAGGTAAAAAAAAAAATGGTTAACAGGTTCATGATAGACGACAAAACACAACGGACCCAACGTTACGAACAAAGGACGACAACTAGGCAGTTGTAATAAGAAAACATCCACTGAGTTCGGAAATTAAACCGGGTTCATCGGAATGGGCCTGTAACGCACTATATACCACTACACGAACTCCACGCTATCATGATCGCTGTTAACTTGCCGTATGCATTAAAGTCAGTGTACATAAACTGTACGCTGAGGGTGAACTCCAAACCTCCGACCTGGACAAACATACGCTAGGCTAGTAGAAGGTTAAAGGGCAATTACATTCATTTTGACATCCATGCTTTACTTTTGGATCACTTACACAATAACTAAATACAAGAACTGCGGAAAGAATACGTTACCTACGTCCGATACAACAATTTAATTATTGCATCACCAAAACAGGACATGGAGACCGCCATTGTTTTTCTGGAACTTGCAGAAATTAATGCCGACAGATGTCACTTTTTCGATTTCGACTCGCAGCCGACTGAGATAGCTCTATTGGCTGTGAAAGCTCAAGCGTCCGACAGCCTTAGCTGGCCGACAGTTGTAGTGGCCACTTAAGGCCGTCAGACGCTCGAGCTCTCACAGCCAATAGAGCTATCTCAATCGGCTGCGAGTCGAAATCGAAGAGTGACATCAGTCGGCATTGATTTCTGCGCGTTCCAGCAAAACAATGGTGGTCTCCATGTCGTGTTTTGGTGATGCAATAATTAAATTGCTGTATCGGACGTACGTAACGTATTCCTACCGCAATTCTTGTGTTTAGTTATTGTGTAAATGATCAAAAAATAAAGCGTGCATGTCAAAACGGTTGTATTTGCCCTTTAAATAAACGAAATTAGCTGTAATAAACGAAAAACCACAATGAACAGGTGGGACTCTACTGTATTTTTTCGTTTATTATTAACATTTACAGCTAATTTCGTTCCTTTAGCAGGTTTCACTTCCTCAAGAATGACTGACTATAGGGCGAGTTTTAAAAAAACTGTCTTTGAACATGACTTTCCTGAAGAAAGTCCAGTGAATAATTCGGAAGAGATGTGTATGTTAGGCCTAATTATAAAATTGACGCCTGAGTGTGCCTGAACTCGAAACCTCCGAACTGAACAAACATCTAGGCTAGAAGAAGGTTAAAGAAACGAAGTTAGCTGTAATAAACGAAGAAACACAATAAACAGGTGGTATACCCGCTGTATTTCTTCACTATAATATTTACAGCTAATTTCGTTCCTTTAACAGGTTTCACTTCCTCCAGAACAACGATATATGAGCGAGTTTTATAAAACTGATACTTTTGTATAAACCTGACTTTCCTAAGAAAGTCCTCGGAATAATTCGTGACCGATGTCGGTGTTAGGCCTAATTATAAAATTGAAGCCAGGGTGTACCTGAACACTCCAGATCGCTGACCTGGACAAATATATGCTATAGATTAGAAGAAGGTAAAAGTAAACGAAAATGGCTGTATTAAAGGAAGAAACATAATGAATAGCTGGTAA
Organism: Lithobius niger; assembly: GCA_023313725.1. Classification (NCBI taxonomy): domain Eukaryota; kingdom Metazoa; phylum Arthropoda; class Chilopoda; order Lithobiomorpha; family Lithobiidae; genus Lithobius; species Lithobius niger. The sequence goes on from JAHWFP010249874.1 coordinate 11,231, forward strand.
ACCCTACTGTATTTCTTCGTTCATTACTAGCATTTACAGCTAATTTCATTCCTTCAACAGGGGTTTCATTTCCTCACGAACGACGTTATAGGGTGTGCCTGAATTCAAGATCTCCGACCTGTACGAACATTCGCTAGGCTAGAAGAAGGTTAAACAAAAAAAATGTAATAAACGAAGAAAAACAATTAACAAGTGGTACCCTACTGAATTTCTTAATTTATTACTGACATTTACAGCCAATTTCGTTCCTTGAACAGGTTTCACTTCCTCAAATCGACGATGTATGATCGAGTTTTATAAAACTGCTACTATGTCTTTAGAATGTACGGAAGGAGCCAGCAAGGGGTCGAATGAGAACGTTATAGCCTCGACGTTTCGAATCATTCTGATTCGTTTTCAAGAGGAACCTTTAACTAAAGAAACTTGTAAACACAAATCAGGCTTGGGGGAAGCCTCGAGTCAAGACAAAGAGTACATTTAAAAATCTAAAATATGTGTGAGCCCAGACGGAACTCGGACACAGTCATAAAAAATATAAAAGCAGAGGGACAAAGGCATGACGAGTGTCCTAGCACAAGCATAAGTGGAGAAAGTCGGGCAGGTCCACAATTAAAGACTCCGTCTTTCAACATGACTTTCCTGAAGAAAGTTATGTGAACGATTCGTAACCGAGTTGGATATTAGGCCTAATTTCATTAAGCATAACGTTGAGAAGGTATGTAATATCCCTTTCATCCAAGCTCAACAATACACTATAAGGTACACACTCCAATTGTATGGTCCTTCTTTCTGACAGGGTATTCACCACCGCTTCTGTACAGAAAGAGTCTTTATTTTTTGGAAAGCTCTTCCAGAAAATGGTCAATTCTTCTTCTATGGAAATGTTTAAATCTCAATTTTAGTTTGATTTCTCTGCGAGATGACTTCTCCCAGGTCGGGTTGGGTCAGTGTCATTGCTTCCTTTTGAGGGGGGGGGGGGGTTATTCCTTCTGAATTGGTGTCGCCACCATTCATGGTTCGTCACGTTCTTGTCGATTGACACTGATCTTGATGGTGTTCGACGCCGTTTCCACTTTCCGTGGGACATTGGGTGTCACTTGGGTGATGATTCTGTCCTCCTGTCCGGGGTTTTATTTTTTTAATTTTGCAGGGGGTACAGAATTACGATAGGATATAGATTTTGGGTTTGGTTTTCATCTCTGTAATGTGTGGCGCAGTGGCAACTGGAGCCACTGTACTGTGACTGAGGTTGGCAAACTGCCATAACACCTCGTTGCCCCCCCCCCTCCCCACACACACCTGGGGTTTCCATTATGCTTTGTTTAATATGCTCAACATTTATGATGCACATATTTCCAACGACAATACCAAATGCACGTTTATACGGTCGGTCACCAAAAAATAAAAGTGCTAAGCTTAACGATATTATGTCTGGGAAATATACATGAATGTTCACGGAAGACAAATCTGTCACAAAGATCCACACTATCTTCTGCATATTTTTTTGAAAACTCGTCCATTGAAACCTCACACGTGAAAGCCTGCTTGAATGTTATTACGACCGTGAAACATAATAACGGCTAGGTGACGTTAATATTAATAATAATGGTTTGCTGCAAATACAACAGGTCAGGGAACGGCACAAGCGTCACTTACACCCCGCCTAAGTACTAGAAGTCTAAATAAACAAAAGTTGCAAAGACTTGATCCGGGCACGCGATTAACCATCTAAGAAATTTAGATAGGTCAGCAGTTAAAAGGAAGTTTTAAATAAACTTAGGCATGTGGCCATGACAGGTTCAGCTGGGAGTGAATACCAGATATTCACCACAGTCCAATTTCGACTGCTTCACAACTAGTTTCAGAGGATGGCCTCTAGTTCTGTCTCATCTCCTTATGGTAAAAAAAAAAACTGTCATATTTACGGTCAACCAAGCCATGCAGCAAGGAGTATCTCAAGCAGAGATCAACCTTCAATCTGCGCATTTCGAGGGATTCTAAGTTTAACAGTTTAATGCGTTGAGCATAGGGTTTGTGTCGGTCGCATACCTGGTATAAATTTAGTGTAACGCCGTTGTACGGATTCAACTAGATCCACATCCTTGATGAGATATGGAGACCAAACTGGGCTGGCATACTCCAAAAGACGTTGTTTATGGAAAGCCCCAATAGTCACGATGGTTCATTATCTGCCAGGAAAAACTGATTGGTTTTGCAGGTGAAGCAAAAAATACGTTCTAAAGGTGCCGGGTTCGAACCTGACCGCAGCCACCCCAGGCCTTTTCGGGAAGAGAAGAGCCCGTTCATGCCTCGTGATCCTGTCGACTAGGGCACGCAATAATTCTTAGGATTTTTGTCTGATTGGAATTAATTTGCAAGATTGTCTATCTGTCATTCTGGCGCTGTGGATGAGAGCACGTCTAACCGCCAATGTTCTGAAACACAATAGAAACCCGGGATTTTACAATTTTTGCAGAAGGTACAGATTATATATAATAAGACCTAGATTTGGGGTTTGTTTAACATCTCTGTAATGTGTGGCGCAGTGGCGCAACCCGGACCACTGCGCTGTGACTGAGGTTGGCGCTAATGACCTAGCTGTTGACACACCATTAAGCCTCACTACAACCCCCCACCCCCCAACATTGAACGGAACTTTTTGATGCCCCAAATAACAATTTTTTCAAGTAACTTCGTACTGCGTGTCCCAAGTACGATAAAATCGACGTTTGATGCTTCATAGAGCAAAGTTTACAAGTAAAAACATCCTACAACAGTTTTAAAACAGAACAAAAGTGACGTTATGATGCTCCAAACAACAACATCGTAATACATGTCCCACGGACAATACATCTAAGTTTTCTGCACCAAACAACAACTTTTTCAAGCATAACCGTACTACATCAATACCCAACACAATAAAGGCGACATTTCGATGCTTCAAGCAGCTAAGTCTTCAAGCAATATTGCACTGCAACTTGTCCCAATACAACCAAAGCATCGTTTTGATGCTGCAGCAGCTAAATTTTCAAGCAACACTTTCAAAACTAAATGTGGGCAAGACGGCCTGATAACTAGTACGACTGCTTCGTATGCTAGACAGTGCTTCCGCTTCTCACTTACAGAATTTCCCCCAGTAACGACAAAATTCCCCTAGGGGTCATTTTTAAAAGTAAAATTTCGACCCTGATTTGGGTTTCAAACGTCGAGTGTTGATGTATGTTTCCTGCACTTTATCGCCTTCCTAAAGCAAAGCTACGAGAAATTCGTATGATAAAATTTGATCTTATACTTTCAAGATAGTAAGGGGAGTTATTTCAGTTGATCTACGATACTTTGATTTGTCGAACAGTCACTATTCCACTAGAAGGCACCCATTAAAATTAGAGAACGAAGCAAGCAGTCTGCATTAAAGACTGGTCTTGTGCGGTTACACAATACACTAGCCTGAGAAAGAAAGAAAGGACAACTGCCCCGACTGGGAGCCGAACCCAGGACTTACGTTTACTAGCCGGGTGCTCTAACCACTGCGCTATAACGGGACGGGTTCTGGCTACAGGCTCCAGCCGAGCTAAGTAGCTGTTCAGTGTTTCTCAGTGGTGACCTGGGGGTCACAAACATACATACAAACATACGTACATACACATTTGTATGTAAGTTTGTGACCCCTAGGTCACCACTGAGAAAGATTTAACAGCTGCTTAGCTCGGCTGGAGCCTGTCGCCAGAACCCGCCGCGGTAGCGCAATGGTTAGAGCACCCAGCTAGTAAACGGTAAGTCCTGGGTTCGAGTCCCAGTCGGGGCAGTTGTCTTTTCTTTCTTTCTTAGATTAGTGTATTGTGTATCCCCACAAGGCCAGTCTTTAATGCAGACTGCTTGCTTCGTTTACCTTTATCTTGTGGTTTCTTGTTTATTTAAAATTGTAGGGTCATAGTTCGGGTTATAAATATTTGGAATGCTTTTAGCACAGAAACGGTAAATGCACGCGTGAGCGCTATTTTACCTCTCATCTCGTATTGCAGTTGTATGTCCTCAGTGTTCAAAATCTCACGAAATCTTTATTTTTTCTTTACAGGTAAGAACCAATTCACTAATATCTGAAAGTAGACGAGTCGTAGCATTGCTGAAGATCATCGCTATACCGATGGACCATTAAGGTACAGACAGATAAATTGCTTGTTTTAAATTCATATCCTCTAAAAGAATATCCTTTAAATATTCGCGTAAATTCATAAACGTACTGTAACAAACACATAACAAAAGCCAACGATACAATTAAGTTGTTTTTCAGTGCACCATGTTCCTTGCGTTTGTGAAAGATTAGCTAGTTTAACCAAAAGAAGACATCTATCCAGTCATCGGTCATTACGAGTGACAAATCGTACAATTCACGAATGGCTTGCATTTACTTAATTTACTAAAATGTTTATAAAGTCGTTATGTGTTATTCATGAAAACCCACCAGCTTTCAGTATTACCGTACATTATCTTCACGAATGTCAGTTAAATACACTCGTCCATTTCGCCAGTTTACTTGTAATTACCAGGTATTTCCGATTCACAAAACCTACTAAAAATCTGAGGTCCACAGTCCCAAACGCAAAACCAAAATTGTTCAAGCTTCCACTAAAACTTGCGAATTTTTGACAACACTTAATTGTACTGGTTTGTCCTCTTCAGGCGACAGTCTAAGAAGTGGAAGCTTGAACAATTTTGGACTGTGGATCTGAGATCTGTGCAAATCTGAGAGCCATTAAATTTTTGTGATTTAATGAGTATCAACCAACGAAAAACAGCCGAACCTTCGGTTTTTCAAATATTTTCGATTATTTAACTCCCACGTGTTGTTCAAAATTAATGTTTGACGTCAACATTTCATTTTTTTTTTCATACCTCTATTGATATTTTAGGGATAATACGGTATCTAACTGAAAATATTGAACATACAGCCATTGTAATTCTTAATCCAATGATGCAACCATTCCGTTTGGCAATGCGACCGCCGAAAAACGTCCGATTTTATTACCAAACTACACGTTTCGGGTCCCGGCTAATCATATTGATCTAAAACGGAATTCGCCAACTCTCGATTAACCTTCGCCATTTGACGAGTTACGACCAATATGTGAAGGCCGAGTCCGTGGACTAGGATAAACAAATTTGTTACCGTTAAATCTGTCAAAACAAAATTGTGTTCAAACATACCACTAAGTGGGAAGTCGATCGTACAGTACAATAGGCAATCTGTAATGGAATCTTAGCGCAATACACTGATTTCATTACGGGAGGAGCATATTTTTTCGGAAAGCAACAATTACTTGCGTTATTTAGTGACGTCATCATCAACTATAGGGGAACAAGCGGCATGGTTGGGGGACAAACGGGAGGAAACGCATGTAGTTACTATTGTGACTTGTTGGGACATTGATAATTTAAGGTCCCTGTGCAGAATTAAAAAAAAAAACTGTAGCCAGAACGTGCGCAAACATAAAAAACTCACAACTTTTCGGAGTTAAATCTACTCCGTCATCATATTTGTATAAAACTAAGTCATAGCACAAACTGTCGTGTCACACCCAGCATATAAATTGCTGAAACCATAAGATTAAAAAAAAATGTTTAAAAGAAAAAAATGCCTTTTCTGAAAGGAAATGTTGGTGAAGGTTCCTTTAAAAACAAACATTTTAATTTTGTGGTTTCAGCAATTTATATGCTGGGTGTGAAACGGCAGCTCGTGCTATGACTTAGTTTTATACAAACCTGATAACGGAGTTGATTTAACGCCGAAACGTTGTGAGTTTTTAATGTTTGAGCACTTTCTGGCTATCGTTTTTTTTTTTTTTTTAATTGTTGGGACAAGCATCAATTTGTTTTCTACGTACAGCAAACTTTCATGAAACCGGAATTTCGGCGTTCCAACAATAGATATGTTGCACTGCAACCTAGTACGATATACCTATAATAATAATAAAACTTGGTTTGCACAAGCAAACAGGTCAAGCAAGGGTCCCTAGTACCACTTACAGCTTTCGTAAAGAACAGTAAATAATAGTAAAATAACCTACAATTTAACGTAGGTAAATAAAAATACACTTCAAATCACAAAAGCAGGTCTAAGCAGAAATGGAGTCAAAACCTCAAGGTCAAGCATCTGCCTAAAAATACCAAGTGACCCTGCTGAGACTGTTTCATTTTTTAAGAAATTCCATGCGGGGACCACCCTTACAGCAAAGAAAAACCGCCGACAATTTAGTTTGGATTGCTGGGTAGCCAATTTAAGACAGTGACCCCGTGTCCTGTGTTCAGTGTAAAACTAAAAAAAAAAAGGAAGATCCACACCGAGCATGCCGTGGACAGCCTTTAAAACTAGGACAAAAAGGTCAGTCTTTAACCGGCGAGGTAAACTACACCCGCGCCACTGACCATCTTGTTTCGGTTTCATAAAACTTTTGTGTGTGTAGAAAAAAGTTCGTGCGGGCTACAATAAAACACCGTATACGTTGCGATCACGCAGCTTAAAAAATAGCTGGCAAACAACCTTAAGGAGAGCGAGGGAGAGCGAATTTCGTGAAGGTGCATTCATTGTGTTGTTAGCTAACATTTGCCGTATGCGGTTTGTAAAAATACCATGAACTGCTTTGTCAGTTTGCGTCAGCGCAGTGTTTATGAACTCCGATGCGGGCTGGCTTAAAGCTACGATTTCCAGCGCCATGTTGTCTGTGCTCTGCGGTCCTTTTCAATCGGTGAGAGCTATATATGCGCTAAACCATTAATGGCTGTTTGCCGTGACGTCATCATGAGTTAGCCAATAACGGACGAGAACAACGGCTGTTTGGCCGTCTCATTGGACTAGCCTAGTCACGTGATATGCACGTCACAGCAAACTGCCACGGCGTGTGGTATAGTGATCCTTCTGGGACGTTACGTAACTACCATTGCGACTGTATAAGAATTATACCCCCTGATGGAATCAAACAAATGTTGGCATAAGCGACACAAATATAGCTATCAGTTTCCTACTTATCTTTTAAGGGAAAAGGATCGAAAAGGGGGTGAAGTTTAGGGTGGAACTAATCAAGTTAGTGGACTTTACCAACCTTTTCCTTGCTGTCCTTTATTCCTTGTTTTTTTTTTTTACGAACTAAGGTGTTGGAACTACAAAATTACTATTGCCCACGCACACACCCTTCCCAAAATTAGAAAAAAACGTAAGCAATCCCAAAACTTTAGACTGTAGTCTAACAACCGTTAGCAACGTACCGTCTTTCTATTCCATCTCCAGTGCTTCCTCGTCTTCTTAATTCCATGAAGTATGGGATACAAAGGAAATTCAAATTGTATAGGAGAAAAAGTTTATGTTATGCTGTTGTTCAAATAGGTTTTATTAACAACAAATTTAAAAAAAACAATAATCGTTCTTTATTTTTGTAAAATATGAATGTAAGGTCGCAAATATGCGGAAAAAAATAAGGCCTCAAGAAAGGGATATAATATTAGTGCCCCTGGACCCTTGATTGCTCCAGCAGGGAAATAAATTGCACCCCATTCCTCCACCTGGATTCGGCTCTGCAGCTTTGTACTTCATTTAACCCTTTTGCCAGTCAGGTTTTGACTTGAAAACTACAGCATGGACACGTCAGTATTATTATTTTTGTTAATATTCAAACCGGACATAGTAAATGTAACATTGTTTGTTGTAATGTTGTTTGTAATATTGTACGATTTTAAGAAGGCCTTTGATTCGGTGGTGCAGCGTAGACTGTTTGTAAAAGTCTGTGGGCATTGGAGGGCCTTCTCTTGGACTGGATCAGAGCTTCTTGACTCACTGAACGCAATATGTTGTGGTTGACGAAGCCTCTTCGCCGGCTCTCGAGACTGTCAGTGGCGTCCCCCAAGGGCTCTGTCCTCAGAACTCTCCTCTTTATTCTATACCTTAACGATCAGTCTTGCAATTCGGAGATTTGTGAACTGAGCAAATACGCCGACGACGCTGCTACTATTTCAAATACTTCCAGTTTGGATTGGAAACCCCAAAGTGTGAGATAATGGAATTCTGGATCGGTCCATTAAATGAGAAACTGCCAGTTGCATTTTTACTCTCCATGCCGGAAGTTCTAACACCAAGCATACGTTCTCTATTGATTGTGATAACTTTCCTGCTATCTCTGAGGTTAATAGCCTCATGCAGAATCCTGAGCTCTATTCTCAGACGACCCTGACATTGTGATTATTTTGTAAGACCAATTTTGGAGTATGCCAGTAAAATGTGGTCGCGTTTTTGTTGGGGGACATTGACCGTATCGACTCCGTACAACATTGCGTTATTGTCTCATTTGGTGGGTCTTCATAACCAGGCATACATACCCGTTTGGATAAATAAATACGGACGCTAACCAATTTACGTTGCTTTTTGGACTTAAATGCCAGAGTGCCTGACCAGGGTATTTGTCTTCGGAATTTCTTTAATTATATGTATTTGTTTCTGCATCTGATGACAGTAACATTTTTTTCGTGTACCTTTTGACGTTAATTTTGGCAGAATAGTGGGTCAAATCTTATGACGTCATCGCTTATGCTTGTCTGATCAGATAACGCTCCCCGATATTGTGTCTTACGATGCTGGTTAGAGTTTTTCTTACTTTTGTCGACAGTTTGACACCTGTTTCAGCCATGTAACTTGTGACGTAAATTTGGTTGAAATATGGGGACTGCCTGATGGGCCAAGGCGTCCGAAATATTTGTCTGAGGTATGTCTTTAATTATACACTAGCGGAGTCGCTCGCTTCGTTCGCTCATTCCGCGTCGTCTCGCTACGCTCGAGAAGCTTATATGCTGCAACTCGTATGCTGCTGACAGACATTCCACATCTAAAACGATCAAGCAAATGATCAGAATGTAGTACGCATTTTTTTTTAGGCTTCAGTTCATAAACAAATTAACTAAACAAAAAACGGCTTTGCCGTTTAGAAAACCAGCCCCCTTCTGCTGTGCCCCTAAACTGCCAATGAGCTAGAAGGCGAGACACGCGATTTCTACCCCAGTCGGCCTTGGCTTGAAAAAATACGCTCGAGGAACTTTTATGCTACAACTCTTATGCTGCTGACAGACATTCCACATCTAAAACAATCAAGAAAATGATCAGAATGTAGTACGCGTTTTTCTTAAGGCTCAGTTCATAAACAAACGATATGGTAACCATAAATCACTCCAACAGTCTGGCCACCTAATAGCTACATGCGCCTCTTGTTCAGATTGTCAACCATAATACCTCTGACTACAGTACAGGACTAAGCGTGCTACGTGGCGCAAGAATCATGAACTTTCCTCATCCAACCTGATTCCCGTTGTGTACTGAAAGCGGCGTATAAAAAAAAATGTCTTATATACTGAATGGTGCGTGTGAAGAGTATAAGTTGTAACTTATATCTGTATGCAATCCCTTGTCACAAGATCGTCTGGGGTAGAGAATGTGGATTTCGTTTCCCGGCTTCAGGCCAATTAATTCAACATCACCGAATCTTATTTTACCAAAGCCTCGATAAAGGTATTTTCTTTCTGGCACATGCATGAACTGGCCTTGAGCTAGGAGATGAGACACGCGATTTGTAGCCCAGTCGGCCTTGGCTTGAAGAAGCCATTTCCTTTCCGGCACGCGATTGAACTGTTACTGAGCCAGAAGGCGAGGCATGCAATTTGTACCCAGTCAGCCTTGGCTTGTAGAAGCGATCCCCTTTCTGGCACGCACCTAAAATGACAATGAGCCAGGAGGCGAGACACGCGATTTCTTCCCCCCGTCGGCCTTGGCTTGAAGATACCTTATCCATCCCCGCTGCAAGGACGTTTCAACGATCACGTGAGTTGCTGCATGCTTGAACAAACATAGATTGGTGTTTTATTCAAATAAATTTTGCTAACTTTACGTGGTTTCCTTGTTTCACAAATTTTAAGAATTTTTACTAAAAAGCCATCTCCTTCCCCGCTACATGGGATGCTTTGAAACAGCAACCACACGTCGCATATAATTTTTGACTAATATAAAAGATTTCGTGCAAGGCGAAATATTACCTAGAAACTATTCGTGTTTACCACAATTAGGCTGTACTATTGCTGAGCAGAGACACCAGCTAATAGCACACTATTGATCGAATGTGGATGTTTCACAAATGAAATATTTCTGGCACCCTTTTCTGTTATCAATATATTTTGTTTAAATAGGCCTAATTTAGCATTAACTTTTTCGTAGCTTTACGTAATTTCACTTAAATTTAAGGCTAAATAAGGTAGTTTGTATTTAAATTTTTTCCAAAATTCAACTCCAACAATCGTCCCATCAGCGAGCTGCACGTGCCTCATTCTTGAATGACGGCTGTTAGCATTGCCAGCCGTAATCGTTTTTAATGATTAAGATAGTTTTGTTTCCGCATCTAACGCCGGTAAAATTTTTCATGTACCTTCTGACGTTAATTTTGGCAGAATCTTGGGTCGAACTTCGTGACGTCATCACTAAATGCTTCCTGTGTGACACGCAAGACAAAGTGATTTTGTTCTTGCATGCCAATTATTTCCGGTGATGCTGAGATGGTAGAAAATGTTGTATCTTACGACGTGATTATTCTGTCACCAGCTCCCGGTCTATATATGACAGCAAGCGCAGAAACTTGATGTCTAAAAATCTTGACATCCAAACTCCACTGCAGTAAAGTGAATTTAGTAATGAAAGAAAGTCTTCCTTTGTAAATTAGGCCTACGGCAAAACTAATACTCCCCCCCCCCCCCCACACACACACACAAAATAAGCGAACCTATGTACCACTGTATTCTACAACACAACACATTTATACAGGGTGGTGCATAACCTTTGTCCAGGGGTCTGGAACCATATTGAAAAACAAAGTATGAATGCAACGATTGTATTTAGCTTCAATAATGAATTTTACACCCAAAAATAACTAGTATGAGGTATGGCTGCCATTGGCTGCCCTTACAGCACTCAATCTTTTCGGATAAATAACGTAATAGATGCTCACAGAGAACACTGTATGCGTTTGTTCTTTTATTTGATCCATAAAACGGTGGTCTTCAGTGTCAGTCAGTACGTTAGCCATGGTTTATTTACCACAAAAGAACGAGAGAAGAATACAGGGTGCTCCACAAAAAAACTGACGATCCAACATTTTCTAAGTCCAACTTTGTAGGTAGCACCCCTCAGAACCAGGAGACGACAGAAATCTTCCGTTTCATTAGATTTGATTTCTGTCCTATCCTCGATCTCAGGGGTGCTAACTTAAGAAAAGTTGGACTTAAAAATGTTGGGTCGTCAGATTTTTGTGGACCACCCTGCGTATTAATAGAAAATAGTTTTCAGTTATACAGCAGCGTCATGTGACGTCATTTTGGCTACGAAATACAATTTGGTGGGCATGGCTACAAGGTGCACTAGATTAAAATGTAGGGGGAAAAAAACGGCACTTCTAGTCAATACAGTGTTTTGAGAGCGGATTTTCTTAGGCTTAAAAGAACGTTGTTTTCTCCAACAACAAAAATCATGCGTTATAGGCTTAAGAAATTCAGTCTAATAGCATTGGCTTCAGTAAGACGACCTTCCTTTTTTCCCACCAGTGCACCTTGCAGCCAACCCAGTTACTGGCTCCACCATAGAGTTATACACAATAAAACTACGTCGTGTCACTGCCCTGTAAGATACATCCAACCTCCTTTTCTACAGACCCATGGACAAAGGTTATGCATCACGCTGTAGAGGAAATATGCGATTGCGCTAAAATGTATGTCTCTTCCCACCCCCATTTGCGCGCTGCGCACTGCTCGCGTTGAATCACCACGAGCAAACGCCAGATACAACCATTCGGGGCCCATGTTTGCAAACGTAATAACACAAGGAAGATGCTTGGGATAACAGCATCTCGCCTTCTGAGTCCAACTATCCTTCTAACCTGACAGTGTTGTTATCTCCCTCGTGCCGCTCCTCACCATCGTTTCCCCCGTACACCTCCCAAACCTTTCTTCACAATAGATTCAGAAGCCGGAGAGCTTCTCACAACAAGCTATAGCCGTCTAAGTAGACAAGCTAACCCGTGAGGATCGCGAATATTGTCTCTTCGAGCTCCAGAACGGCAATGAACCAAACCTTGGTTCCGCTTTTATTAGATGTGACAGAGAGAGAGATATGGTCGAGCTCCTTCAAGTTAGTTTTGTCATGCTCTATGTCGTTTCCAACTTTATTCGGGCGGCTCGAAAGGCGAACGGTCTTGGGGATAAACTCCATGGCAGATTGCTCCCTAACGTCGACTTAGGCTCCGCGAACCGGCTAAATGTGGTTTTATTCGGAACTCGCCCCATTTATTACCTCGTACATGCACTTTGTTTAAAGCTACTACACACATACTGGAAGGTAAAGAGTATAGGGAAAAGAGAAAAAAAGTAGTGGGGAAAAAAATACTATGACAAGGGCCTGATGAAATTTTCACCTGATACGGCTAGAGAACGGCTATTTCTTTGTGTCTGGCAGCGTTACGGAGAGGCAGAAACCAGTCCATTGTGCTTGGACGAACGCCGTCAATACCCCTCCGGCCGTGTTCTGAAACACTAATGTGCCTCCGAGGAAGCTTGTAGCATTGGAAGCAATGAGAAGAAGAATGGAAGAAGAAAACATTGGGTACAGGAAAGCAGAGTAGAAGAAACGAAAGAGAAGAAAAAGGAAAAAAAAATTAAGCGGAGAAAAGGAAAGGTTCTTTGCTCAGGTCGTCCGTTTCGAGAGCGTAACTTTACCTCGTGGAATAAAATAATCCAATACACGTAGGCCTAATAGATCTTGGGAGAATGGCCGGCAATGGCGGCATTTTATTTTTGGAACTTTCAGATGAAAATCCATTTTTCTAAAAGTTTATTGTTACAAGTTGGCTCTATTTTTTTTTGCGTGTTATAGTAAGTTGACACGTACTGTAGATAATTAACGATTTTATGTATCCAAAAGTTGCATATTTAAACCTGAAATTTAGGTAGAGTTTAACCTTTCAAAGTTTAAATTATAAAGAAAAACTGAATCAAACCTAGAGAATATTAATGTATGTGTAATAAAACAGCTGAAAAAAGGTATATTTTTCTTTTTTCTTTTTCTATGTAGGGAAGCTACACTATAGGAGTTGGTGACAATTTTTAAGGCGAACCAAATGGAATTTAAAAAATGACGTAACGATTCCAGGTGGCTAGCAGGATGTACACAAAAATACTTTTGATACCTCAACCGCTACTCATTTGTGTTCTTCATAAAGTTCCTGCATATACAAACAATAAAAATTACAAGTAATTACCAAGACTACAGTGTCCGCGGCCTATCTTTAGTTCTCCGCAGAACGAACACAGATAATCGATTGTACGTTTTCAGTAGCAGAGTGCCTTGTTGATATCCAAGATGGTTACAAAAACAATGGCGGCCATCGATTAAAGCCACCCCATCCGGGGAAGACGTAGCCGATCACAAAATATTTGCAGGACTTAAGATACACCGCGCGCACAATAAATCGGGTTAGGATCAGCATGTATATTGTGTGCGCGGCGGACCTTGAGTCCTGAAAGTATTTTACGAGCGGCTATGTCTTCCTGGAGGGAGCGGCTTTAATCGACGGCCGCCATTGTTTTTGTAACCATCTTGGATATCAACAAGGCACTCTGCTGCCAAAAACGTACAATCGATTGTTCTCTGTTCGTGCTGCGGCGAACTCAAAATAGGCCGCGCGCACTTTAATTTCCATTCGGTTTTAGTGGCAATTGATGCTCAGCTAGGCTTCATGAAAAGCAGTGTGGTCGTAGACTGGACATAAAATGTTGTAAAGGTATCTACAAGTCAGAGTGAAAGACTACCAGGCCTCTTCATTAGCTATATGGGATCAATTCTGGGATATTTTGTGCAATATCTTCGGTGGTCGGGGACTGAGGTTTAGTGGCGCATCGACAGCTAGGGCATTAGTGCCGACGTCAGTCACAGTGCAGTGGCCCGAGATGCCACTGCGGCAAACATTAGAGATATTAATCAAACCTCAAATCTTGACCTTATAGAATGACTGCACCTCCGGCAAAATATTGAAAAACCCCGGACAGGAACCTTCTCTTGTCTTGTAAACACGCACCGGGATTAAGGCGTGTTTCAAAACCTTAGCTCGTGTTTCAAATGATGAGCTTTCTTGGGGCCATGCAGTGAATAACAACACGACAAAACAGGTAAACAAAACCGAGTTTTGAACAGAAACTGAATCACTTACCAAAAAGCAGTGGTCCAGTTTGGGCCAAATCCGTGGTAGGTAAAAACAACTTTGGTATAAACCTATTTTTTAACTAAACATTCTTTTCTTTCAGCTCACACTACCCCAATTTTACATGCTGTTTCATGTGCACAACACGCCACGTCAATCAGAAACTGGCACAACACCTAAGGTCGTTTGTTCTACGACTTATCAAAAAGCATTTCGTTAATGAAATTCAACAAGCAAAGTAGCAGAATGCACGTGCCTTGAGTCCCGGTTCGCGCGGGTGTTGGTAGCCTGTCACCCGTAATGCTTTTCATATTGTATTTATTGCTAATCTAATTACCCTATTAGATTACGGGCCCATCACGCCTTGAAAACGTTGCGTGAATAACTAAAGCTCAACTGACCTAATTGATGTGAAGGCCACAAAGCTCGTTACGTATGCAAAGTCTATTTTCTTTTAAGACAGACAGTAACAGCAGTCTTGTAGAAAGTCTCCAAGCAGTCACGAACACCAACCAGCTCACTGGGTGAAACATGTGCCCCAAAGCATACCCGGTTGCTTTTAAGTTTAACACAATCTTGGGTTACCCTGGAGAGAACGTATTAATTTCTTTAGATTTC
>JAHWFP010249882.1:818-15987 GCA_023313725.1 Lithobius niger
CCCCCCCCCCCCCCCCCCCCCCCCCCCCCCCCCCCCCCCCCCCAAAATTGCTTAAAAAATGGCCACGTGGTTTTTGAATGGCCCCTGAGAAGAGAAAAGCCAGGGCAGTACAACCCAAAATTCAAGAAAAAGAAAGTTCAAAACAAAATAAAAAGAAAATGGAAGAAAATCCAAATAGTGGACCTAGTGAGAAGAACCCCACTAAAGGGAAACGTCCCGTTAAGTGCTTTTGCTGTGGCAAAATGGGGCATATCGCCAAATGGTGCTGCAACGACGATTTTCCACAGCTTTTGTTATTTTCTCCTATACCTTAGGATAGGGCCTTCTTACCTTGATGCTATGGCTCCATGTGTATTGTTACTATTGATAATGTATTTCAGTGATGCTATGTACCTTGATTGTATGGTCCAGTCCCTAGAGATCAGAGGTCAGGCATTATCTGTACGGGTGGCTGCTAGCAGAGGCGGCTCATGGGATAGCAGGATATGATACAGTAAATACCTTTCACCACCTGTGGTGGCTTCGGTTTCTAGCTCCAGGTATAAAATGCCATGCAGCCCCCTTGAGCTTCACTCTGGGAGCTGCTTCCCCCAACCAGCAACAGCTCCTCCTGAAATATGCCACTCTGCTTCAGCCCGCTCTAGAGCATCCTGAACCACTAAACAACATCTCTAAAGGACAGATCGCGTGGCCCTGGAAATAAACCCTGACCTAACTATTCTTCTGGCTTACTTCCTTGAACTGGGCTTAAGCGGAGTCGCAGTGCCCATCCAAATCACAAGATGAGGAAGAAGATCAGCAGCCGAAAACCACGGAATAAGCAAAATCGACGAAAATTCTTGCAAAAGATAAAGGCTTTCCGAGCAGATAAAAACACATGGTATATCGACAGCGCAGTGACGGAGCTCGCCACCTTAGTGGTAAGGAAATTAAGTGTGGAAGTAGCTAACAAAGAAACCATGAAAGTTGAAGGAGCCGGGGATGTTGTGATACAAAGCATGGAGAATTGTAGACTTACCTTAGCAAAAGTACTGTATGCCCCTGAGCTAGACGGGAACTTGTTGTCAGTCGGAAGAATCGAAGAGTTAGGCTACCAACTCTCTTTCCAAGATGGGAAAGCAATAGTGTTTGATCATGACGGATCGATCAGCCTCACACCTCAACGAGAAAACAGACTTTACCGTATAAATGAGACTAAGGAAACTGCATGTGTCGCCAAGGTTAAAGCTGACAAGCTATGGCACCAAAGATTGGGGCACCTTCACAAAGCAGCAGTGAAAAACGTGAATAGAATGAACTCTTAGTAGGAATTGACTTAGAAGAGAAAGACGACGATCACCCCTGCGAGATATGCATTAAAAGGAAACTTCAAAGGACGCCATTTCCTACAACTAACAAGAAAAGAACCAAGTAAGTTCTAGAGATCATTCACTCAGACGTCGTGGAAAAAATTAGCCCAACATCAAAAGGAGGAGCAAACTATCTCGCTTCATTCATAGACGACTATACGAGGTAAGCAAAGGTCTACACTATCAAGACTAAAGATGAAGTACTAGAGAAATTTTTTGAATATCGCCTAGAAGTTGAAAATATTCATGAAGTTAAAATCAAGACACTACAATCCGACAATGGAGGCAAGTATAGGAGGAAAGCTTTCGATACTTACCTCAAGGAGCACAGTATAACACGTCAACTTACGGCAGGTTTTGAGTGTTTTTCAAATGGATGTAGTTAATCTTCTGGATTGAATTTCGGGATTCTGTTGCCCCAGAAGTATAGTTGGAGTGTAGGGCTATTAAAGGCTGCAAAGTTTGGTCGTTTAGGTCCATTATTGACTGAGATATGCTCCGGCAAAGACCGAGGTCTTTTTGCACTTGGGCGCTTGAAGAAAAAAAAAATGTTCCCCGAGGTTTTTGATGGTTGGAGTCCGGGTATCCTCTCCAATCGTTTTTTCGGCAGGCCGACATTACACAGGCGACGTTTGAAAGTACTCCGCGACGGTGCGCACCTAACTTCTTCAAGTAGTGTGTTTCTTTATTATTTATTTGCTTCCGCGCCGAAGCATTAGGGTAGCTTTTACGAACAGGTCAAACAGCACAATGAAAACAAAACAATAAAAATTCAGTTAGACATGGTCACTGCACAAAAGAGCAATTCTAGAAGCGACAATTAAGCCTCTTTCTAAAGGATTCACGGGACAAAGTATCCACAGTCTTGAGGGGAAAAAGCATTTCCCTAGAAGATTGAGCTTAGGAAAAAGAAATGCGCAGATAGTTCCTTTTCGTTTGGAGAACATGAATTTTTTTCCCATGATCACCATGGCTATAGTAGTGAGGCATGTGAAGGATCAACAACCGTCATTCCATGGGAGATCAGAAAAGCAGTAGTAGTCTACTCTATGTTTAGAAGCAGTAGTCGTCCACTGTATGTCTGTAGTCTAGTCTATGCAGTAAACATAACCCCAAATTAGCGACCAGTTTTGTAAAACAAATGTCAATTCCGGTTTGGCGAGTAATGAGTCTAGCTGTACTGCGTTGAAAAGCTTCAATTTTTTTAATTGCATCATGCTGGTAAGGGTCCCACACACTAGCAGCATAGTCTACTTTTGCTCTCACAACCCTAACCCCGAAGCAAAACCTTCTCACATCAACACGACACCACCTCAAACACAGCGTTCGAGGCCCAGCATATCTATCCGCTCTAACAATCAAGAGCTGCTTCCAGACAATATCAAGAACCACTCAGTTTCAAAACGAAGATAAGGTCCAATTTTAGAGCAAAAAGACAACCGGTGGTGATGAAGACAAAACAATACTTTATTTTATTATGTTCGTTTATTTATAATACTACGATACATTTTTTTTCTTTCTTGAGTTGGTATTACTGTACACTCTCTAAGTACACATGTATTTTAATACAGTAAAATATCTTCCATACAATTGGAGCGAATAAGTCTACTCTTTGAAACCATATATTACTGTCTTGGACAGTAAAAAATATTTATTTGCCCAATAATTGTGAGATTTATTAACAATTCTCAGTGTTGCTTTAAATCTCTTTTGATTACATAATACAGAATCCCCATAAATGAGGAAACTTATTATTAACAATACAGTATATATGTTGTCATACACATTCAATATGAATAGTACAATTTATGCTAACTACAATATATATATATATTGGAGTTAATGCAACGTCTGTACTCGACAAGTACTGAACATTGCTAAGAATCTGGATTTAATATGGCATTATGAAAGCCATGTATTAAGCAAAAAAAAAAAAAAAATGGAAGCACTTGCAGCTAAAATGCAAGTGTTGAAACTGAACGAGTTGCTGAAAAATCCTTTTCCCACAATGTTTTGTGCTGCTTATTAGCACCAAAACAATCACCAGTAAAATGTAATGCATGCAAGTCAAGTATCTAAAGAGTAAAAAACTCGGATAATATTCCTCCATTCTGAACAGAATTACTCTTCCATGATCAAGATCTGCTAAGTCCATTGGAGGGTGATGCTCTCCTGAGCCTTGCTCGAGTCCTAGTCAGTCTTGTGCTCTGTGTAAACTGTGTTGCTAACCTCGAGTCATAAAGGCTAACATTAGCCGCAGTTTAGAATGAAGTCATTCTTGTAGAAGTACTCATCACTGAGAGATGCAAATGAACTACAACTCAACTTAACCGCAGTATAATGTTAAAAATGTGGTCGTATCACTTTAAAACCAAATATGCAAACTAGTTGACCTAGACATTGTCAAAAACTTGTGTCCCAAATACAGTAAAACTACATATTTACTTATTGATAGTAACAACAATCTAGAATGGTGTTCAACCAAGAGTTCACAATGTATTCCGCCTAATTCATCTAATTATCTGCTATTACTTGCTCACAACTAATTTATCCCAATCCTAAGCATTACATACAATATTTGAGCTGCAATCCCTAGTGATCAAATCCTAAATGGTATCTCTATCCTGTAATCCAGTACTCATATTGGCTAATTTATGAATACTTTACTTCCACACTGGCTAACTCAGAAATATTTCAGAAATTAAGTGAAACATGTACATATGCAGCAGTATGGCTGTGAGCTAGCATTACCTAGATACGAAAATTTAATTATTAAGTGTCAGAATAAGAAACACAGACTAGGCTATTCATTTTGTAAAATTAAGCTGCCTACAATTCTACTGTGGTGCCATACTGCTTGTTCCCTAGACTTTCTCAGTGTAAGGCCACCACAAGTTAATTCAATTGCACATTAAGAGCAAGCATAAAGCCAGAATCTAAAACATTAAATTCTGATCACACGGCAAGGCTTTCACCAAACACTTTCTGTATATGACGATCATATCTGCCAGAGTTCCACTCACTTGACTGCAACTAAACACTCGGATCTACAATAAGACTTTTATTCAATGTATGACATTTGTAGTATAAATGTGGCTGAACATGGCACTAAAGATAAAGGGCTAACAGCTTCCAATCCCCTTAAAATCATACATTGGTCGAACAAAAAAAAAACCATCGCCTGCATCTGCAAAATCACCAATAAAAATTAAAATTAAAGTGCCACGTTTCCCATCTGAAAAATCACTTACCAAAATAAAAATGCCACGCGCCTGCAGACTTTTTTTTTAGTACCACTCCCGACATCCATTCATTCAACTTTTAGTGGCTTAATTACGTAAGCTTGACATATGTTTTCTTCTAAAATATTTGCTGGTTATTCTTTTTATTGCTATGGTAGAATCACACGATTTTCAATTATGAACTTAAAATTAAAACCAAACAAAAGTAAAATTTCATTTTGTGGTGATAAAAAGCTCAAAATACCAGGAGCAGCTGGTTAATTTTGGTTGCTATTGCCCTTATGAAAAAATCCATTACCCAATTTTTAGCATTATCCTTCTCCTTGCGCTATGAGATCTAGAGATTGAAGTTCTATGGTCGTCTGGCGCTGCTACCCACCGCGGATGCGCGGCCTCCTCTATATAACCTCAGACAAAGGCCAATGCTTCATCTTTCAGTCCTCTTAGTGCACCAGTGGCGACACAGAGGGGAGGAGAGTGGGATGTTAGGTAATGTATGTTTTTATAAGGGCAATAGAAACCAAAATTAACCAGCTGCACCTGGTATTTTGGGCTTTCTATGTGTCATGAAAATATCCATCACCTAATTTTCAACATTCCACTGACTTCGTCAAAGACGGTGGGCGCCACTTGACGGAACCCTCTAGGGTAGAGCGCCAGTCCTCAGAAAGACAAATCTTTGCGTCGGGTTGGAAGAGTGGAATCAGAACGCTTAAGTACCCGCCTGGCTGCCACAAAGGGGCCAATACGGTATAGGCCGTCCGCCTGGGCCAACATATCCCGCAGGTAGGGATGTGAAGACTGTGGGGTGTTTAAATGAGGTAGCTTCCATGATGTTGGTGATGGGAATGTTACTATAATGAGCCCAGGAAGCCGAGATTCCCGAAGTTCATGGGCCGTCACCCAGATGCCCTGTTCGGCACAGTCTATGTCAAAGGCTTTGTCCAAGGCTCCCACCAGGGCCATCCCACATAAATAGCCGCCACCTCCGCTCTACAAATCACTTCTTCCCTGCTTCGTTAGGGAGAGGTCCTCCCAGTTCAGCTTTTGGGCTGACTGGGCTTCACTTTTATCTTTTTTAACTTTTTATTTTTTACCTTTTACTGCTCTGGCTTGTTTTTCTTTAGAATGGGAAACTATTTAAGTGTATCTTGTTGACTTGTAGCTTATGCTATAAAATATATTTTTGCTTGACAACGGGATGATAAATCCCGAAACGTCGCATTTTACTGTATACATGTGCACTTGCTGGCTTTTTAAAACGTTAACTACTTTTAGTGCTTTTATTCTGTCAATGTCAAGGCTTTGTAAGCATCTACAATGATCGTCTTGATCCAAGTGACAATCATGCGTGCCGAGGTCACCCCTGTAAAGTTGAAACGAAGGGAATGAAGAGGTCGAAGCGGCTTCGACTTCTTCAGGTAATAGTGGATGGCACGGACCAGGCAGAGGGACATTCCCGGTTCGTTCCTTACGACCGGAGCCCGGGCCGAAATGCAGAAGGGTTTGGTGCTGTCGTTAGGCTTCTGAGTCTTGGTCGGAAAGGAGGCCCGTGGAGTAAGGGTAACCGCCAAGCAATCTGTGTGGAAGAAACTGTCAGTTGCTGTTACTGACAATGCCTGAACTTCGCTGCAGTGAAGGCATGCTACCATTGTGGTCAGGAAGACAGTCTTACGGGTTAAGTTCTGAGGTGGCAGGTAGAGAGTGGTTCATACGGAGATTCGAGTAGAGTGGAAAGTACGATGGAAAGATCCCAGTCCGGAAACTGCCATTGGATGACCGGACGTTCAAGTTCGAAGGATTTAAGCAAAGCCGATATTCAGAAGTCCTCCAAAAGGTTGGGGTGTTCTGCTGCATGGAATACCGTATTGAGTGCTGAGCGGAATACCAGGATGGTGGAAACGCAGAATCCTTCTTTGAAGAGATCGGAAAGAAAGTCAAGAAGAAGAGCTGGAGGTGGATTGACTGGATCAATCTGTCTCCGGAAAGAAAGTCAAGAAGAAGAGCTGGAGGTGGATTGACTGGATCAATCTGTCTCCGCACACACCAATGAAGCCTTCATCGTCAGTGGCTGTCATAGATTTTGTTGATGGATGTCCGAATTGCCTTGGAAGTAATGCGGCCGGTCTGTTCTGGAGGAACTCCTGTTGCTTCGAGTAGTCGGATCACAGTAGCCACGCGTGTAGTCGGTGATCGAGCTTTCCGGTGGAGTATCGATCCGTGTTGTTGGGAGAGCAGGTCTGGAGTATCCGGCAGGCGCCGAGGGGAGTCTACTATGATGCAGAGTAGAAAGGGGAACCATGCGGCTGACAGCCAGTTGGGGGCGACAAGGATGAAGAGGCTAGATGACCGAGATATTTTGTGGATAACCTGTGGAAGCAGCTTGGGTGGAGGGAACAGGTAGCCGAAGAAGTGGTTCCAGTCCATCGTGAGGGCATCCACGGCCCAGGCCCGGCTGTCGGGGACCGGGCTGACGAAGTGGGAAAGTTTGGCATTAAACCTTGTGGCAAACAGGTCGACAAACGGCCGTCCCCAAAGCCGGAAGAGATACACGAGGGACCACTCGCTCGTCGGGGGAGTGTGTCGGGACAGGGAATCGCGACCACATTGCCATGGCCCGGAATGTGGAGCGGTAGTAACGCTATCCAAAGCGAATGCAAAGGTTGAAAATGTCGGAGGTGACTTCGTGCAGGGATTGGGACCGACTCCCTCCTCTGCTTCAGAGATAAGCGACCACTGTTGCGTTGTCGATGTGTACCTGTGCTGCCTTGCCAGGGAGGAGGTCTTAAAAAGTGCCAGAGTCCAAGAAAAGCGGCTCGTAGTTCGAGATTGTTGATACGATCGGTCGTTCCGGCCTGCCACGTCCCGGAGACTGTATTGTTGCCTATGTGGATTCCCCAACCGTGGAGCGATGCATCAGAAAAGAGGAGCAGATCGAATTTTGTTCGTGAAGAGGAACTGTGTAGGTGAGAAAACGAACATTTTCAGCCACTGAAGGAGGATCGAAGTAAGGAATTTGTCGGAGCGCTGGTGTAGTATGGAGTTGATCGGAGATTGAGAAGGCCACTCGTTTATGGAGAAGAGTTGGAGCGGCCAGACGAACCACCGACCGTAAGGGACAAGTAGGGCCACGCAGTCCAGAGTTCCTATGAGGGAATCTAGCAGAGTCCTGGTGAATGTGGGTGACTGGAGAAACCTGTGGACCTTGGACATAAAAGATTAGATTCGGTCCCTGGATGGCATTACGGTCGCCACTTGGAGGTCGAAGGTGACTCTAAGAGGCTCTGGGCAGGAGTCAAGCAGGACTTGGGGAAATTGATGCTGAAACCGAGACGGTGGAGAAGACCCAGGGTGGAGGCCCCGTTGTCGACGAGATGATCGTACTGTTGGTGAGGAAGGATCCAGTCGTCCAAATAGGCGTCGGCTCGAATGCCGTGTTGATGTAGCCACGCTAGTACTGGTTTCAGAACAAGCCTGAAAATCCGGGGAGCTGCATTTAATCCGAACAGATGTCGGACCAATGCATGAATGGGGGCATGTAGGTAGGCGTCTGCTAAATCTATGGACACTGCCCAGTAACCTGGAAGCAGGGAGTGTCGAACGGAGTCTATAGTAGAAATCTGAAAATGAGGATTCTTGATGAAAAGATTGAGAGGTCTGAGGTAGAAGATTGCACGAAGGTTGCCCGTTTTCTTGGGGCAAAGAAGAATTGGGCTGTAGAAGCCAGGTATGACCTGGATAGCACACTTGGCTAGGAGGGATGAGACCTCGTTGGACAGAACAGGGTTTGGTGATGGTGCCTCTGTCCAGGGAGGAGACCGAAGGGGCGGAGAACGAAGTAAGGACGGAGGAATCCGTGAGAAAGTATGGCGAGGACCGTTTGATCGTTGGTGATCTCTTGCCAGGCCGGAAGGTAGAAGCGTAGACGGCGCCGACCGGCATGGGCACTTGGTAATTGTCAGCGAGACGATCTGGACTGCTGATGTGTCTTGGAGGACGAGTGACGGTTGCGGGAATCTGGAATCCTACTACGGCCGTAGGGACGACTGCGTCAGCGTCCCTGTCCCTTGTTCTGAAAGGGCGACTTAGCTCGACATTGTGGAGAGGCAGGGGGGAATCCGGGTATCTGCACGGGTGATCGTGCACCAGTCTTCACCTGGATTGGTGGTGCCTGTTGGGCCGTCCGGGTGTTGGCGCTTGTGTCCCCTATGTTTGTAGGGCTTTGGGTTGCGAGTAATGTCCAAATGAGGAACAAGCTTAAACACCCGGACGAGGGTATCCGTCTCGTGGATCAGCTGATTGCGGAGTACATGACTGGTAAGAATCATGAAGATTAGAAGCCGTGTGGAGGACGACTTCGCGGAGTAGAAGGGTGGAGTGTAAGAGAGCCCGTGTGAACCAGTTCATTGAACGAAAGGTGGCAAAGCACGCCTTCCGAAATACTTGGTTGATCAAGGAAGCCAATTGTCATATTTCTTCCGGGGATGGGTCCATGAAGAGTCGCTCGCAGAGGGCGTTGGCAGCCGCCCAGAGTCCTAGGCGTAGAAGCCGGTCACTGTCCCGGAGTACGGCGATGGGGACCATTGCTCGACGGGGAAGGCACAGAGACATGCCAAAATCCATGCGGACATCCATGGCGAGGAACTCCGACTGAAGGTAGGTGTCGAAGTTTCTTGGATTGGCGGCACCATCGCCAGCCGATCGGAAAAAGAAGGCTTCTCTGCCGGCAATTGGCGGAGGGGGGTCCTTGTCAAGTTCCAATGGGGCACCATTGTCGAGGAAGAATCCGCCTGTGCGAAGGAGGGTGGTCAATAAAAGTTGTTAACTAACCAAGCACAGGATGTTGACATGGGGTGTGAT
Organism: Lithobius niger; assembly: GCA_023313725.1. Classification (NCBI taxonomy): domain Eukaryota; kingdom Metazoa; phylum Arthropoda; class Chilopoda; order Lithobiomorpha; family Lithobiidae; genus Lithobius; species Lithobius niger. Next base: position 10,270 of record JAHWFP010249882.1, read on the forward strand.
TGCGGAGGCCAAAGCCAAAGCCGGGTAGCAAACCACGATTCTTGCAAGGCTCAGAGTCTTGCGAAGTAGGCTTGTAGAAAAAACAGTCTGGAATCACGTTTTAACTGCCTTGAGGAGGTCAGGAAGAAGAATTTCAGGACGGTCCGGGTCGACTGGCTGATCTGGCGGAACTTGGTAAGAGGACGAATCCGAGAAAAGGGGTCGGAGTCCGACCCGGAAGCCTCCGTCCCAACTGAAGAAGGTTGCTGGTGGGGTGACGGAGGGAAGTCAGGGTTACTTGAGGAGCCCGTATTGCCTGAAGAAAAAAGTCGTATCATCTTTACAGATGTGAGAACCCAGTTGGCCGTGAAACGAAGAGGGACACTGGACTCCGAGGTGGTGGGTTGCTTGCGGTTGAACGAACGCAAGGCAGAGTCCATAAAAGCGTGTATCCGCTCTTTTGAAAGAGGCTGAGGAGCTGGTTCCAGGGACGGAATCCATGAGGAAGCTAAGCGTCAGGAAGAGCGGGCTGATAAGTCAACGAGTTCCTCCAAGGCTGGGGCTGAACACTTCCGTTTGAGGCGTCAGGCCTGAACCTGAAGTTTGAGTCTCGAGTAAGGTTCTTTAGCCTTGAACAAATCCTCTTGAAGAGACCGGAGATCCTTAGAGGACTCCGGCTGAGCACACTGGATGTGTGACGTAGAGGAGTGTCGACAATCGGACAGGAAGCAGCCGGTAAATCTAGAAGTGGTGGTCCAAATCAGGTCTAGCCGGAGAACGGGAATCCGTCTGCAGAGACCGTGTCGGAGGGGCAGAGGCCGCCGAAAGTTCCAGGGACGGCGGATCATCGGAGATGACGATCGGAGGAGAGGACGAGGATCCTGCTCTGGGCAGGGGATATCCCATGGAGTAACTTTTGCTCTCGTCATTTCCGGAGAAGACGACCAAGGAAACGCACAAAACACACGACCGCACCGGTCGAGCGCTAGAGAATGAAAAATTAAGCACAGGCCTTCGTAAGAGGTTATATAGAAGGGGTCGCGCATGCGCGGTGGGTCGCACAGCACAAGGAGAAAGAGAATGCTAAAAATTATGTAATCGATGTTTTCATGGCACATAGAAACTATCTTTTTAGCCACTGACCTACATTCAAAGCAGCTATAAGACAAGTTCACCTTCAATATTTATGATACCTGCGATGGGGGCCCAATTGTTATCATGCATCATCTTGCAGTGACAGTAACACAGTACCAACGAAATGATTCACATGGTACTCATTTTGTGGTAGCCACAGAATTAGGCTTTAAAAATTACCACCTGTACTGTATTATGTAAATTTTACTCCTGATGAAGTATGTGCTACTGCACTCTTACAAATCTTGGTCTACACTTCCAAACACAGTGGCGGAGAACGAAAAATCTCCTAACTAAACTTGGAATAAGTTGCCTGCCGGATTACTTTTTGTCGCTTTGCCATTTAAAGCCCCCTCCCCCTCCCTTTGAAAAAGTAGTTTGTGAAAATAAAGAATGTGAAACACTAGCACTGCGATATCCACAGCTCGATTTTATAGCCACATATTTCAAGCCCCATTACGTTAAAAACAAACTACACATCAGCGTTGTCAGTGGCATGCTTACAATGGAATAAACCTTGAGGGTAAATATTTGGCTCCTTCAATAGTCAACAGGAATCATAAAATACAGGAAATCTAAACTCCTACAGCCACTCACCTTCAAACTACACACAATACCATAATTTCATATTTCTTGTACAGCGTTGTACGCTAACTTTCACGTAACGTACTAATGGTGAAGGTATGAATGACTATTACAACACCTCAGATGAAAACAAAAATGAGAGCTTATATTGTAAGCATAATGTTAGCAAGCCACCAGATTTGGTTAGGAACAATAAAGTGAAATGGCTATGCCGAAGGTACCATGGAAGTGGTAAAACGGGTAACTTGCTTGTAACATACATCAAGATGTTTTAAGATCTACCCTTCCATTTGTTCTCAACCTTACGTCACTGGGAGTTAGACCTCGGCCAGCAACTTTAGCCAGCTTGGCAGTTTTTTTTTGCACAAATGCAAGAAGAACACAGATTGATGTCAGCACCATGGTTTAAACGATGGTATTGTGTGATGGCCCAGCTTCAGAAGAAGAGCTTCCATTGCTACCTAGTTTCCTCTCAGTTTTGATGGAGTTTATGAGATCCACATAGTAGTCGCCAAAGACGGCCCTGTTGTGCGACACCAGACGCAAAAATGTGCCAGTAATACGTGCTAACTCGGGTTGCATGACAGAAAGACCAGGTGGAACGCGAATTGGACTAGCCGTTGACGAAGTCAGTACTTGGTGCATAAATTCCAAAATGCGTTGTTCTGTAATGCAAGAACAGACAAAACTTAAGAATATTACAACAACAAAAAATATAAAAACATATGTCAAATATGCAAATGAAAAAAAAATATGGTACTTGACACACTTTCAGCAGTTGCTCGGGTATTAGGGTATTTTCCCCTTCTGGGCTCAGGCCCCATTGGCTTAAGTGAGCACACATGTTTAATAGACAAGTGAAGTATATAAAACAAGCAATATATAAAATGCTAAAGTGAAAATTAACACTGGCAAAAATGGAGACAGCCTGGGTTTGTCCCACCCAACACCCTGTGAGGCTTGCAGTTGTGGGTTCTTAGAAGGATTGCGTCAGTTCACATTTTTACTGCCGCACACCCAGCGTGATATTTTTGCTGGATGCTAAGTTTTATGTTATTTGTTTTATTACTTTCGTTGGTAAAAATACTTAACAGAATTTAAACATAGTGTGTGTGTGTAACAAATTTTAAGATGCATTAAACCCTTTTTTAACTTGTTGAAAAGCAAATTTTTACATCCTTTTAATTCGCTCTGAAGAGGGGGAAGGGGAGAAAAGAGAAGCCATCCCACAGATGAAGTCTTTTAATTAATTATGCAGGAAAAACAACAATTTAAAGGGTGGGCATCCACTATTTCATGATTTTGACTTTTAAACATTTTAGAGGGTGGGCATTAGCTTCAACTGGGCATAGTGCTTGATTTACGATATAGGCCCCAAGCAAGTGGAAGGGGCAAAATTTGTGGCCAGTACAGCATAGGCTAATATTAATATCTTGAGTAAAAGTATCTGTTTTCCAAAAGAATTATCTAATGAAAGCTTTCAGAGTGATGGAATTGATGTTCACACATGCAATGGTCAGATTGATTGCATCATAAAGTCTTCATATAGTGAAGAAAGCTGCAACACATGCTGCTTCTATCAATTGAAGAGATGCAACAAACAGGGAAAAATAGTCCGGTCATAGTTTCCCGACAATCTCACAGTGTACCTACAAGGTGATTGGCAACCGCAACTGACAAGATGATTCTGTGTTGCAACTGATAGGTCACAGAACAGTTTGCCAGTTCACACTGAATGATACCCGATGACCACACAGGGGGTTTACCAAGCACTGCTGTATGAAGCGAATCTGACAATGTAGCGGATACAGATAAATAGCACCATGACCAAGGCATCTCTTACTGCTGCAGAAAATGAAGTACATGAAAAGAATCTCTGCCCCTGCCCCCCCCCAACCCCCGAGATGCGTCGCTCCATGCTAATCACCATACTGAAAGCACTATTTCCATGCTAAATTAAATGTTCGATCTATTGTATAACAAAACGATGAAAATCAGAATCATACTTACTAACTAATGTGCGAACTTTGCTGTCTGCTTTGCCTAGTTCCTCAATCTGTCCCATCAGCAATTTTTCACTATTTTCACCCATCACAGGATAACCATGGTCTTTTAATCCTTGGTTTACTTCTTTGATTACTTGCAATGCAACACTGCCAACTGCATCAGCTAATCTAAAAAAATAAAAATACAGATCCATGCAGTTGCATTAATACTAGACACAAATCACAAATACATTAGCACACCCTGAGCTGAAACCAGTATGTAACTCGAGTCTATTATTGTATTTTCATGGTGTTAAGACTGTAATAAAATGCCAGGGTGTCTATCCATTGCCAATCCAGGCAATCCTAATCATTAAAGCTGAACAGACACAAGTATTAAAGGCGGGTTGCCACCAAATTAACGTTGCAACTTCTATAACCCTATCGAGCTCTCTCTCGCAGCAAGCAAAGAAATGAACAAAGCAAAGCCTTTAAACGCAACAAACAAACCACGTCACTCATTAATTATTGAGTAAAAATTTGGTACGCCCTTGTGCACCTGGAAACAAGTTGTAAAGGTTAACGATATTAGTGTCACTAAATGGCGCCAGGAGATTTTTTTTATACTTTTCTGTGGCGCCATCTAGTGACATTAGTATCGTTAATCTTTTATATCTTGCTCCCAAGCTGCACGAGGGTGTACCAAATTTTTACTCAATAATTCAGAAGACGTGGCTTGTTTGTTGTGTTTTAAGATATTTCTTTGTGCATTCCTCTGCTTGCTGCGAGCAAGCGCTAGAGCGAACTATACTCCATATGCGATTTGTAAACTGGAGTCGGTGTGCCTTGTTACTATCTATAGACCGCACCAAGGCTTGTCTGGTTTTGTTATTTGATGACAATTTTTTTAATGTCGACTTTTTTTTTATTACAGGCCTTCGCCATCAATAGGGAATTGGGGGGAATCGAAGACAAATAAAAAATATTGGGGGGGGGAGAAGATAAATTTCAGGCTGGATTCCAAAAAAAGAAAATACTTTTTTTCTTACCGAATCTCATTTTAGCATCGGTTTCCTTTCCACTTACTGTCGTAATTTCTGACTCAGGGGGGCCCCCCCCCCCCTTGTACTTTGGGTCACAGGTTTAAAGTTTTAATTCATTGTGGAGTTTAAAAAAAAGTTAAGGAAGGAAGTGTGTTTTATTGTAAATGTTGTAACAATTTATTTGTGAAACAGTACAAATTTCAGATCTTTTCATTTTTGGTTGGTGTGAAAACAACCGTTAGTTTAGCTCTGAAAAGAGCTGTTTGTTGTTCACAGCCAAGCTAGGGTGTTGCAGAAAGTGGGGGAAAATTCCAGTTCGGAAAAGAAGCATGCCATCTTTAACAAAATGAGTCTTCGGACCTTTCCGATCGGAATAAGGCATTTGCGCTTCCAGCTGTGAGTCCGGAGTGCCTTTTCTTTAGTTGCCATTGGCGTTCGTGCCCGTGATGCTCATTCACCAAAGTTTCATCCAAATAAATAAATAAATACTGTAGGCTAAATGAGACGGATTACTTCTTAAATGTCGTACCAGACGTTAAAATCGGCGACGCTGGGCAAAATTTCTGGAAGCTTTTATGTAAAATGTCTGTTGTTGCATTTTCCGTATTTCATCCCAAGTTTCTTTTTCATGATTAAATGCCACGGAAGTTCTCCCATCTTCGATTTGAATTTGGCCAAAACATTATCAAGATTTGCATAATTACCTTCTCGGTGAATTTCAGTTATTGCTGCTCGAGCGGCTGACAGTTGAAAGTCGTCCAAGCTTGTTAACGTTGACGCCTTTGGCCGTTATTTCGCTGCTGTTACGAACCGCGGAACTGTAGCCTCTGCTGCTGCTGGAGGGGCACTTGTTTCAGCGAGTAGTTGCGCGCCTTCGTTAACTATTTGTTTAACACAACTGAAAGAAATCTTTGTTACATGCGAAGTTTCTTGGGGAAACGGCGTTCTTACTCTTTGTTGGTTCCTTGCTTGGAAGATAACAATAGACATTC
>JAHWFP010249884.1:0-13978 GCA_023313725.1 Lithobius niger
AAGTGACCTTAGGAAAGCTCCTGTCAGCTTGTTGACGGGGAAAGAGATCTTAGGAAAGCTCCAGTCAGTTTTTCGACGGGGAAAAAGACAGTTTATCGTCGTAATAAAGTCCTAGGTTTGACGATTTTCACCGACTAAGCTTAATAATGAAATTGTATCGTTTTATTTAATTAATTATATGTTTTCTTTTTAATTCGTTGAGTTGTGGGTGGTACAAGTGGGTGCATTAAACGTACACTTGAGAATGGCTATTGTGCAGCGACGTCACTGTGGTAACGCAGTTATTTTGCGGGCATCATTGGAACTTTTTTCTTATTTCCGCAATGGATGTCCAATGGAAAAACGAAACTTTAACGATAGAAGCGATGGTTTCAATTTTTTGTATCCTAAGTAAATATTTAATATAAATTTTAAAGAAAATCAGCCGATTCTGTAGCCATTTATAAGCTGTATGTCAAGTTTGGTAGTGGTAGACGACTAATTCGCCAAACGCGAGGCGTTTCACAGTGAAAAAAAATCAGGTTAAGGGAAATTAATTTTCGACTACTAGCAATTTGCATATGCGATTTGAAATACAAGGTAAGCTCCACTTGCGTTAACTTGCGTTGGGCAAGCTCCAATTACCCTGAGATACAAAATGCTTTAGCGATGCCCAGTCCATTAGCGCTTAAGAAAAACCCACAAGCTGGTCTGATTTTGTACCATACTTTCTAACTGGTGGTTTAACTTCTTTTTTTTCCACAGATCATCAGTGTAACAGTTACCTACCTAATAATACTGGCCCAATTCTATAAAGATTTTAATGGTACTGTTGAGAAGAATAACACGGACTATGGCAATAGTGCATCATTTCGTGCAACAAACAACTATAGTGGAACAACAAGAAATTGAGCGAGAATAAACGTGTGCAGCAAATTTATAGTGTGTGTGGGCTGCGTTGACTATTGTTAACCAAATTTCGTGTGCAGAGTTGGGTAGAATTTTAATATTTACAGGGTGTATGAGCTCCACGAATGGTCAAGTGAATATTTTCCACAGTACTACAGATACGTCATGCATGATTACATACTTCAAATTAAGGATGCCGGGGCAAATCAGTGGTGCAGTGGAAATTTTTCAAGGTTGCCGAAACACTGTCTCCATAAGAAAGAAGGATAGACACGTTGTTTGAATTACAAACATGCACAGAACGAGGAAAAAATGCCAACAGGCAACCCGAACGGACATCAGTCAAATCTTTAAGAGCTACAGTAACCTTAAGCAGCCAGTAGAATCCTGCCGACTTCACTGTACGTTACTTTGCAGTGAAATTCACAGGGTTGCAACGATTGCTTAAGTTTACTGTGTTTCCTTAAAGATGCCGGTCCACCATTTCGATAGTGCTGCCCATATTCTAAACACAGCATCCACGTTCCAGATTCTCCGTCATCCAATTGGCTGATGTGGGTCACGTGATCTCGTTTTAGTTGTGAAAATTTGCGGCGCTTCTGCGAAGTGTCGTTCCTTTTTTTTTTTAATTAACGCTATTTTCTTTATATTGATCGAAGATTCTACGGTGCTGCATCTAGGAGTTAAAAAGGTGAAAGGGTGCCTTTAAGGTCCGGACCAATTTCCGTTTTGTTTATCTTTGTTGGTGTTGATTCCGCGTTCTCTACATGTTTGCAATTCAAACCATGTCCTTTGTCTTTAGTACCTACCTACGGTGATAGAACGTGTCGTCAAGTTTAGCTTCAGTTGCAACACTGGTTTGATCGCGACAGTCTTAACATGAAGTTATTTAACCGTACATGGCGTATCTGCAATCCTATGGTGGTTTACGTTGAGATGAAACGCCCTGTAGAGTAGAATGACATTGTGATCACGGAGGTACTTTCTGTTAACAATGCTACTATTTTATTTTAAGCTCATCCTGCAGTGGTGAATTAACATTTTTTAGTATTAACCTTATGTTTATTTAAAACTTTAGACAAAGCTTTTTTTAAAGTTAACTTGTCTGTACCTTGTCTAATGTGTCAGAGAACGAAGTTTCACCGACACCATCACAATCAAAGTTAAAAACAATCCATGATGACAAAATGCATGTTTCCTGGTTACATTTAGCTGTAGTTAGGCAATCTTGAGTAGAATCCTTAATAAATTGCTTTGATACATTGTTTTGCTGTAATTCCACAAAACTATTTTGCACAAGACTGTATTGTCACAACATTTTTGCTGTAATACCACAAAACAAGCTGCACATTTCAGTCTCAGTGACATGCCGTTTGTTTAAACCCACCCACCGCATCGTATTAAAACTTCTCTGTAACCACTGTAAGGGCGCGTTTGCGCAGCGACTCGCCTTTGCATTCTCGCAGCTAGAACTCAATCGCGACGGCAAAGGTGACATCGCCATGGTAACAACGCTAAATGGATTAGCTAAATCCGACATCGTTTGAGTAAATACTTGCAGCCTTATAATCGGTGCCAATAATATAAAGAATTCCTCATGACGAAACAATTTTCCCAAACGCTTCTGAACTCACGTTATTTGCTGTTTTCGTTGCGAGGTGGCAGGCATAAAACCACCGCCATGTTGGAATTTGAGGTGATTTCTAGTTTCTAGCTGCGAGAATGCAAAAGCGAGTGGTTGCGTAAACGTGCCCTGACACCTTAATCGCAACAAAATAGAGTTATTGTTAAGATTTAACGAGTTTACTGTATGCTTTTATGCATGTGGGAACCACATTGTTAGCACGACATGTGGGGTATCATATTACAGTTGACCTACTAAGCAGTGGAGGACACGAGTGGTGCACGGCCACAGATGGAGGAGACAAACGATGCACTTTGCATCAACTTTCAAGGACTGCACCCCAGTAATTTACCACAAGGTAAATAGTAGAGGGTGTAGGTGGACAATGTCCATTCAACAATTAATTTCAGGGAAATTGCCCCACATCTACTGATCCTCAGAATGTTAAATGGTATGTGGGATTCACTAACCAAACAGTAACCAATTTTATTGGTGAATTTAACATAGATGAAATATAAGTATTTTCAGAGCTATTCTTGTCAGATAGATTGTTGTTGTAAATTTTCAAAAGGCTCACTCTGTGTTTGTTGACTGTAATAAGCGTTTAGCTGATTTCAGCCTTGAAAATTTCCCACACAGTAGAAATTTTTGCAGCTCATTGGAATCGGGTGCATACAGGTTTTAGTAATGAAGAAAACACCAACATTAAAGTGTATGGAGAAAACGTGCCCTGAATAGCGTTGATTTTTTTTTGCTAGCTAACTGGCTACCTTGCTAACCAGTCACTCTAGCTAGCTCACCGGTCCCATGTTAATTCGCATAAAGACACCTGGTCAGCGCTCTCGGGACAATTGGTAAATCTAAGTTTTAACGCAAATATAAAGAGTAAGGTGAAGTACCTTTTTCTAAAAAAGGGACCTGCAGCTAAAAGCACGTGGTCCTGAAGTGGTACGTAAGTGCAAAATTATTGTTGTAACTATTGCATGTATTGTCATCCAATAGTGAATTATAATATGCTTAAGTATATTATATGCTTATCGTTTCGGCACTTAATTGTAAGAATACGTGGTTGTTGTAAAGAGGTGGCTCACTAAGCTCTGTGGCTACTGCTCTTAATGAATTGAATTGAGTTGAATTGAATTGGCTCATTAAGACTGGCCCATTTAATTGCAAGAAGAGTTTGAAACAAAATATTAATCGTGAGCACAAGGTCCAAGCAGGTAGAAAAAAAGGAATTATTATAACATTGTTGGGGCAAAATTATGAAGCATTGCTTCTCACCATGCACTTGGGTTGTTACACTGAACTTTTCTTGTTGGAAGAGGGTAAGAGTCGGTCAGTTGCAATGGTTTCATTTCGTACATTGGCACTTTTTGTATCCTGTCCAGACTTACTATAGGGCTCCATCTACAAACTATTGTAAATTCCTGTAGCCTAGAATTGATTAGGCTGATGCCACTTCTTCACGATGAGTGTTTACAATAATTGTAAAATATTTAGACCCCTTATCTTGGTTGGACAGCTTTGTGGGTTAATCTCTTGGAATTTCGACCGTGAAATTGGTAATCAGCGGTACTTGATGAAGATATTGTGCTTTACGTATAAAATAATTTGGATTCTGCCCGTAATGTGGCATATTACATAACTGCAATAGACTATTATGAGCACGTTGTTGATCAAAACTTAGTGAATTTGGTTGTCCTTGTAGCCTTTCTTGGTGCAGTATGGGCATTTCGAGTAATGGTATCCATTGTATGTCTTTGGAAAGAAGAAAAATTACGGGAATTTTTGAAGATTGCTGACAAACTAAAGACTTTGTTAGATAACGATACAGCAATGATACATCAACGATACTGGTTTGAAATTGGTGCATGGAACTTTCCTTCATTGTTGCACTTGGGAGCATTAATGATTTCTGTGTGGTCCAGCATATCAACCAAGCAAGCAATATTCGTCATACCGGTTATGCATATTATCATTGGTTGGGGATTGGCAGATTTCTTTACAAGTATGTCAGTCAAGATGGCTGCTGATTTGTGCAGTTTCCATTTCAAAATGCTAAGGCTCCAATCGTGTGAAGTGTTATCTAGAGATTCACCTATCCTACCCCAGCCATTGCCATTGATACGTATTAAGTACGAAGACGTGTACAAGCTGACCATAGCTCTCCAGAACAGCTTTGGACTACTCATGACTTTAAATTTGTTGCACCATGCTTTTCTGTTGTGCTTGAACACGTACCAAATGTACTTTTTTGCTTACGACTCCATTCACACAGTTGCTAATGTAATATTCATAGTAGCAAGTGTCTTTAGAATTTGTGCGACAACTTGGACTGCAGATAACCTTTCAAAGGAAGTGAGTATTTAGAAAGAATTTCTCTTCACGAATGTCTCATTACAATACTTGCAAATCAGAATTGCCAACCAAATATGCTGGGTGTCCGTAAATCTTTTCCCTATGAAAATGTCCATTCAAAATGTACATTGCAAGGGATAGCCAATATTTGCAATTGGAGGGGAAGGTGGAGGAAATTGGTGGGTTCATTGCTTTTTGAAGCCGTCTCCATGGTTGGTCATAAATTATTTAGGCCCAATAAAAGGATCATCACACAAACAAATCCACTGGCCAAAGTGAGGAAACACTTCATTTTTGGACTTCAAAAATGATAATTCCGCAATAAAAATTTCTAAATATGTCTCAGCTGCTGAGACCTGCACAATGTTAGTGCTAACAAGATATTGAATTTGTCCAAATCAACACTAGCTTACTTAAGCTTTTTAGTAAACATTCCAGAAAAGAATTGCCTCCAGGCTCCTTAGCTTCTACATCTTTCAGATGCTGACTGTGTCGTGGATATGGTCATACAAGCACACTATGGTTCATCATAGCTTACTGCATGAATACATGCAAACTGAGTACATATCCTCTTACATAAACATAAGTCACTATTTCGTGCTTTCAATGGTGCCGACTAATGGGAAACACAGATACAAAGCTTTTATCATGGCCAAATGGGTCGGCCATTTGCAAACCAATTATAGTATAGGCCTAAATTTAATACCTAAAAATTGTTTTAAAACTACATCTGAACTCCAGGCATTGGATGATAGAAATTTAGTAGTTTCCTAATTCTTATTTTGTAACGACAGAATTACATTTTGGAATCTGGTTCCTAATCCGATACACAGCGAAAAATATGAACCATAGTATAAACTGGAATTGGAAGTTCTTAGTTGTATGTAGGATATTGAAATCAACTATATTCTCTATTTTATAGGCTGCATCTAACTTGATGTCCTGGCATGATGCTAAGATTGAACAACTTACGTGCACAATAAGCTTGAAGTAAGTAAGCAAGATGAGTATATAACCACCACTGAATTACCAAAAATCAGAACACCATTCATGTTTCCCTTTAAGATTCAATGAGCAAAACCTGGAACAGCAACCATTAAGACCTAAATCTAACCTGTTTTTAAAAGTGAAAAAAATTTGCTAAATGATCTGAATCTTGCCATGTGTGTTAGATTAAGAGCATTTTTTTTTTTGCAAAGCATGATTTAATATTTATATTCCCTTTTTTACAGTCTCAATGAGCATTTACATTGTGTCAAAAACAGGATATTACTGTCCAAATTGCTAAAGGTTCTGACGCCATGCAGAGAGCACTCTAATCCGGGAATCTTTTCACTTTTTTGTGTGTTTACTATAAGAGAATCGAGTAGGGTCATGTTTTTATTTTAATTTTATGGTAGCCTGCAGCAAATAGTGTCACAGGTAAAATTTCTGCACACCTCGTATTCGCTAGCTAATTTGTACCTCCCCCCCCCCCCCCCGAGATACCTTTCGCAATTGAACACAACATTAAATTCGAGTAATTCCGGTTCAATTTTTTTTTCAATTGTACAGAATCCACGTGTCCTTAATGATATTTTGTTTTCATTTTTGGTGCAAGAAATGATAAGCCATTCTCTCCCACCCCCTCTCAAAACGCTTTTAAAATGCTTTCACTTATTTGTAAATGTTCATTTTATTTCATTTCACTAAATTTTAACTCTGACATCGACTGGTTCAAAGAATTAAAAGTGCCGAGAATTATACCACGCCATTTTGGAGGAAATTGCGTTGTGGTACTGACAGGTTTAACGTTGTGTGTGTTCAATTTTCAATGCATTCCAGCAGCATGGTGAATGTAGACTGAAATCTAGAGCTTAATACGTAAAACACTGGAATTAGGATAGGCAGAACATATTGTTAGTAAAATAATGCATATGGTGGTATCATGGTTTACAATGCGAACAATCCATTCAATGTTTAGAAGGCAGGAAAGATGGATCAGTGAAAAATGTTGCATTCCTGCCTCAGTATAAGCATCATTTAAATATAATCAAAGAGAATCTGAAAATAAAAGACAAAGGAAGAAATCCACTCCGACCTCTATGGCTTTGCATTCATTCTTTGATGCACGTGTTCCATAGTTAAACTATTAATATTACGAGCTGTAGCGTCATCGATTCAATTTAAAAATTCGTTTCAGCTGATATTTAAGTTATATTTCGTCAGCGTTGTTTTAATATTTATGATTTGTAGTGTTTGGTTCCCTACAATTTCGTCTCAACATAAGAGCTGGAGGAGTGTTACTAGCAGTGTGGTAAGTGTTTAAGTTCCTCTGCATTCGATGGAGAGTCCGCAATTGTTCATGTTTTCAGTCCGACCACACACTAACAGCAGTTGTCACACATGTTCGTCAATAATGTGGCCGTATCCAAGCCACATCGGGAGTACACAAAGTTCCCTACGAACTCTTTATTAACTCATGGCCATATGTAAAGTTTCATATCAACAGATAACTAATTCGCGAAAGGAGTTTCGGAGTAAGTGACACTTACAGTTCAAAAAAAGGGGTTGGCTAATCTTTGACAAATTTGGACAAAGGGACATTACATTGATGTTATTGCAGTAAATTGTTGGCTATCACTAAGCTTCACTTGAGTTTCACTCACAACCCTTGTTTCAGACACCTTTGGTTACGGTTTGGCGAAGCAGGAAAGCACTACATGTACCCTGGCAGACAAATTAAGAAAAGCAAGTGTAGTTAAAACACATAATTTTTCCTCGCTTTCAGGTTATCTTACTAACCAATAAATTAAGCCAGTCACCAGTAGAAATAACAGCATGTGGCTTTTTCACAGTCAACAAAAGACTATTTACAACAGTAAGACATTACTTGTTCTGAATGTTAGATGCACACAATATTTTTTTAATACTATGAACACAGATCGTTATGCAAGCTTACTAAGTATTTTTTTCCCTTACAGATAATCAGCCTGACAGTGTCTTACCTGATCATTCTAAGTCAATTCCACAAGGACTTCAGCATTTCAGCCACGAATGACACAATGCTTGTGACATCTACATCAACCAACGGTTCAATGCCATTCCCATGATGCTTTCGAAAAAGTATCAAGAATAAATAGGTGAAAGAGACTATTTTGCCCCTAGAGAGTATATCGATAGTATGATGGCCCACCGGTAGATAGCAACATGTGAATCTGGCCTATATTGGTGTATTTAGACATATATTTGAGTAAAGAGGCCTACAAGGGAGTATTTACAAAGCTGTCTTTAGGTACCTTCTGTATCAAAGGCTTTCGATGCAGCAGGATGATTGGTCCGATGGGACCAGGGCTTCGCATCGACATGTCGATGAGGGCTCCGACAAGCACGTAAATGATTTACCAATGGGTGTAAATCATTGGTAAATCAGTAAATCCTTGTAAAGCAAAAATCCAAGGCAAATAATTAAATTACTTTTAAATCAGTAAATCAAGGGTGAATCAATGTAAAATCTAAGATTTCTGGGAGTAAATAATTGATAAATCAGTAAAACAGTAAATCAGCGGTAAATCAGCATAAATCTATTTATTAATCAAGAATAAATCAGTAAATCGCCATAAAAGGGGATTATATTATTATAAATCAGTAAATCAATCTAACGCAGTAAATCATCTACATAGTAATGCTGGATCCCGGCTGTGCAGAAAAGAAAAGGCCGAACAATCACTTTTCTCACTCTTCATTGTTTTCGTGCACGTGTAATGTCTCTGCTACGGTGCCTAACAATTTCTGGTGCACGTGCTAAGAATTGAAAACTATTGTCGAAACCGTTGGTTGTTGTTGTTGGTTTATTGATTGTTGATTGTTGATTGTTGACTGGGTAAATGTGATTTGGTTTGGGTTGATTTGTGGTTGGTTTGGTGGCTGATTTGTATTAATGTTGTATTTTCAGTTGATTGGGGCGTGCGGTCTAGGGCCTCAAATAAATCTTTCGTGACAGAATCCATCTTTCAGCTAAATGCGTATAGTTTTAAATCAAGCTAAGCTACGTTGTTGATTTCGAGGCTTACCGGCCTCGAATGCAATGGCTTATTTAATTCGTAGATGAAGGCTTTCAGAGCTGAGCTGAATTGTTTCAAAGTGGACAACAACAATCACTGCTGAGCACGAGGCTGATCATTGCTATCTTGTAAAGTAGTCGTCAATAATCAAACCTCTGTAAGTGAAAACAAAACAATAATGAGCCAATGTTAGGCCGCCATAGGCCGCCGATTTACTTCCTTCCTTCCTACGGTGGTAAGAATGAACCCGCTCGCCCTCTTTCATTGCTACCGTGAAAAGAATGAACATGTCTACCCTACGGCGTTATCCTGACTACCCTCATTTTCCCCGTCAATACGTCAAATTGTCATTGGCATTGTTTGCTGTTTATCTTTTTTCCTGCTCCTCGGGTGGTTAACGCTCGTTAAACCCTTTAAACCCTTTTTTTTTCCTGCTGCTTATCGTTTAGGAAGCTGTTCTTTTTCTTCCCTAGAAAATTACGATATTAGATATGTGTATATTTTCCCCATAAATAAACTAAAAATGTTCACTCTTGACTACACTGTCGGTCCATATTGTGCCAGTAGAAGAGGGGGGGGGGGGAATTGCATAGATCCCATGCAAACTTTTTATTTAGGCCGCACACCCGATAATGTTATTCTTTACGATGATTTCTATTGTTTAGGTTTGCTAACATTGGCATATTAGCAAAACAAATAAAAGCTATAAATTTAGTGGCAAAATTGGAATACTTGTTTAGATGACCAAGCACCAAATCTGCCCATAACCTGAAACATATATTAAAAAAATTTTTCAGCTGAGGAACGTGTGTTCTGCAAAGCTTGACTCTGTAGGAGGAGGCTGGGAAGGTGGTGGCAATAAATAGGGAAATTTATTTCAGCGCAATGGAAAAAAGGGTAATGTAAAAATCTATTCGATAAATCAGTTATCACGCACATATGGTTCTCGTCGTGGATTCCGAACAATGAACCACCGTTACAAAGCCATTGTCATATTTTGATTATTTTTAATTTATTTGTTAATTTTCGTTAATTTATTTGCATTTGAAATACGTTAACATAATACAACAAAATCATAAAATACCTACGTGAACACAACACTACAACCATTCAATACCAGTTCAACTTGAAAACCAAAACAAATTAGTTCGTGGATATCTCTCACCCTACCCGATGAAGGTTGCCTCCCAGAAAAGCTTAATGCTAGCCATGTTGACACAACCGTCTGTTATATTTTGATTATTTTTAATTTATTTGTTAAATATAAAGCTTTCAAATACGTGTTTATTTATCGAACACGTGTACACATAATCAATAAAGAAATGGACAGTATTAATCACTGATGGAGCCCATTTGGCTCTTCATCTTGTAATTAAACGTTTATTGTCTTACCGGTTCACTGTTCAAGATTCTGAAAGCACCCTTCATCGTACAACGCCGAAAAACCCAGTTGGCCAACAAAGGTTCTCCTCTTTCATTTCTTGGTTGTTAGTCGATTCCGAAGAACCCCATCACCGTTCATACTGCGGAAACACAATGCCAAACGCCTTCAAACAATTTCTCCAAACAAAATTGGTCGTCTGAAAGGGCTCTTCGTTGTTGAGTTTCCGCGGTATGAACGGTGATGGGGTATTTCGGAATCGAGTAACGATTAAGAAATGAAAGCAGAGAACCTTTGTTGGCTAACTGGGTTATTCGGCGTTGTGCGATGACGGGTGCATTCGGAATCTTGAACAGTGAAGGGGAGTTACAATCAATAAACACGAGCACAGAACCCTTCACTATAACAATCAATAACAATGCTGTCTTTGTGTAAACATTGTTGCACACACAGTCGCCATGTCAAGCTTCTAAATTAAAGAACGTAAGCACGATTTGTTCTTTGTTGCAGCCATGACTCGAACAATATGCGGTTGCTATAACCAGCATAACCAACATCATCTAGGGAGTTCTGGCAACAATAAATCGTAGCTGTGCCACTCGTTGATTGTTGCCAAAACTCACTCGACGCCGTTGGTTATCTTATGCATGAACAATGTAAGGCTTGGAATTTCACACATCTAAATGTATAAGTTGGTGATAACAAACTGAAAACTCTCATAAATATTTTTAAAACTGTTTTCAATCCGTTGCATATCAGCATGTAGAAAGGTTAGAAATGAAACCACGTTTTGTACGAATTCTCTGCATAGTAAGGAAAATTTAAAAATTTGTGTCTATTTATCCCTGCATACTCAAGCACAATGATTCAAGCGCAGCAACTAGGTTAGGAATTGGTCTCCCAGTCATGAGGACGCAAGGTCAAATATAACAACTGGCCTACATACAAGGGTCCTCCTATGTACGTTTCTGGTCAGAGAGATTTTTTTAAATTATCTTTAGCAGCCTTTAGATTTCAAAAAACGTCCCGTCGTTACGTTGCTACATCCAAATTAAAGGAAAACTAAGCCCTACGGTTTAAAATTTGCGTTCATTACTTAATACACTTAAAAAAAGTTTGTAATTTGCACAAAGAGTGTAGCACGAATATCAATTATGCAAGAATGGATTTTATAACTGTGTTTTCAATTGCATCGGCGCGAGACAGCGAACGTGACTTCAAGATATGTACAGCTGTGACGTCGCAGTTCATCAGTCACGTGACTTCCGTTCCTCGCCCCATACTGCATTTCACGACAGCACAAAGGCAAGCCGAGTTGTCGTCATCTTATCGTAGCCAAGAGAAACCGAACCTAAAAGGATTCATCTGGACAACTAAAACTCAGACAGACTCACCAACTTGTGATGCGAAACACAATTTCAAGAGACGGAAATATGATTCGCGTACACGTAAACGTAAGTTAAAACAAAGAAAAAAAGCAACGCTGATGTTAGTTTGGAGCCAATCCTTGTATTTGGGGGCGTCTAAGTACAGCGTAGCAACCAGATGATCTAATCTGCCGCGTATCAACCAGGGTGTGCTTCCTTTGTTAACCGCATGCGCATGGCGCCGATTGAACTGTGACGTCACAAAAACGGGACTTCGCTCCGAATACCAGCAGCGATAAAAAGGCGTCTACTAGAAACGCAGTTTTATAAAATTATTACGCAAAGCATACGGGAATGCCATACTTCGCATATATTTTTTCAGTACCATACGATACTGAAATTTAATGTGGTAGGGTTTACTTGTTCTATAAAGAGATTTTATGTCTAATATTGGCCATGCTTCTAAATTGTATGTGTGACCAATTCTGAACGTGTGCAGAACGTGTTGTACCATAATGTGTTGACATCAATCTTCTCTCATCGAGCGAGTCACGATCTTTGTTGTCAATGTCAGCATGATTAATTGTATAGGATATTCCAGCACACTATCATCTCTTAAAGGAAGTTCCAATATTTGAGTTTTCTGTTCAATGTTTTAGTGGTTAAACAAATATTTGTAGTCTTAGTGTCGCAAAATTATGTTGACACATTCGATGAAAACATGCAGGTGTGGTTGCTAACAACAGCTTTTCGTCTATACACCGTTGAGGACACGGTTACAATGCAGTGTTAGAGTAGAGTTTGGTGTAAGAAGACAAGATGTCTGACTGTTAATTGATTTTGTGGTTTTGTCTAATCATTACTGCTTTTACCCATCCAGTGTACAGAATTCCGTACGGTTCCACTAAGATTTCCATCTCAATGTTCAACGAAATGATACATTACGAAAACGGTATTGTAAACTACTCCTACGCTACTATTGAATTAGCGGAGGCTAACTTTATGAAGTCCTGAAATGCTTGCCAGACCACTGGAAGCAAAATTTAACATATATCGTGGTTATTGTGCATCTGTATTATGGGTGTAAACTAAGCTTACTAAACTTATCAATGAACTTATTGTGTTACCCTGGTACGTACGTTGGCACTTTTGTCTCCTGTCAAGACTTACTATAGGGCTCTGTCTATGAACTGTTGTAAATTCTGGTAGGAAGTAATGAACCTTGTTATGATTAGAATTGATTAGCTGATGACACTTCTTCACCATGAGTGTTAATAACTGTAAAGTCTTTAAACCCCTTATCTTGGTTGGACAGCTTTGTGGGTTAATCTCTTGGAATTTCAACTTTGAAGGTAATCAGCGGTACTGGATGAAGATGTTGTGCTTTACGTATAAGATCATTTGCATTGTTCCAATGATCTGGCATGTTAATGTAACTTTGATAGGCTATTTTGAACACGTTGTTGGTCCTAACTCAGTGAACTCGATTGTCTTTGTAGCCTTACCAGCTGCAATATGGGTATTTCGAGTAATGGTATTCATTGTATGTCTTTGGAAAGAAGAAAACGTACGGGAATTTTTGGCAATTGCTGACAAACTAAAGACTTCATTAGCTAACGATACAGCAATGGTACATCAACGCTACTGGTTTGAAATTGGTGCATGGAATTTTCCTTCATTGTTACACTTGGGAGTATTAATGATGTCTGTGTGGTCTGGCATATCAAGCAAGCAAACAATATTTGTCATACTGGGTATTTATATTCTCATTGGTTGGGGATTGGCCGATTTCTATACAGCCATGTCATTCAAAATGGCTGCTGATTTAGGCAGTTTCTGGTTCAGAATGCTAAGGCACGAATCGAATGAGGTGTTGTCTAGAGATGGACCTGTCTTAACCCATCCTTTGCATATGATCCGACTTAAGTACCAAGACGTGTACAAGCTGACCATAGCTCTCCAAAACACCTTTGGACTACCCATGACTTTAAATTTGTTGCACCATGCTTTTCTGTTGTGCTTGAATTCATACCAATTGTCCTTTTTTCCTGGAATTAACTCGATACTCACAGTTTCTAATGGCATATTCATAGTAGCAAGCATCTTTAGAGTTTGTGCTACAACTTGGGCTGCAGATAACCTTACAAAAGAGGTGAGTAACGAGCAAAGAATTTCTCTTTACGAATGTCTCGTTGCAATTATTTGTGAAGTGAATTGCCGACCAAATATGCAGGGTGTCCATAAATTCTTTTCCCTGTAAAAATGTCCATACCTAATTTACATTGTAAGGGAAGCCTACTATTTACCATGGGGGGGG
>JAHWFP010249885.1:0-14620 GCA_023313725.1 Lithobius niger
AAAAAAAAAAAGTGTCCAGTCCTCTCTTCCCACAGTTGTGATGGATTACCGTCACATAAAATTTGAAAATTATTAACAGCTTTTATTTATTTATGAATAACTTAAAACTTCTTACAGGTTTTATATTCTAGTAACTTCTGACATACTCTGGTAATTTCTGACAACTGCGGGGAGAGAGGAGGTAGAATTTCCCCCCCCCCCCATTTCCCTCCACCACCCTCCCCCCAAAAAATGTGTTCTGTTTGTGGCATTAAAAATAACCTCCTCTTTAATACGTCCACAAGGAATTACTCCTTTAAGTCATTAGCTTCTCTTTGTGGATCTATTAAAATATTAAAATTCATATTGTCATGTTAAAGCTGCTGGAAATTAATACGAATCAAGAACACTTCTGACATTCTTCGTAATTCACCTTTAAGTGGACAGCAACATCGTCACCTAATTTACCCAAGGATAACAAGGGACTTGCGACGTTTAGTCTGTAAAATTTATTCTCAGCAGTAGGTACAAAAATACACGGATTAAAAATTTATATCAATTTTAATGGATTGTCAAAAATATGCTCATAGACTTGATTTGAAAGCCTGTGGGTGATTTGGGATGTCCGTCACCCTAAGGCTTTCACGTATGAGCATGTTTTCGACACCCCTTGAAAAAAGGCCACAAATTTTTAATTGGTGATTTTTTTGGACTGTCGACACTGAATTTCACAGAATAAATATTGCAAGTCTTTTCCCTCCATCACATCTCATCCCCAGTATTGAGGCATATTCCGTCATTTAGAAGGCTTCGTAATTTACAATTTACTTCTTTTTAGATTTAGGTTGATAACATACTACCATAAGCTTTAAGAGGGTCACCGTTAAGAAGACATTCCTTTAACTTCGTTCCTTTCTTTGCTGTTCGTTACTTATACATTTGGAATTCTCTAAGCAGTGAAATACCTGTGGCAAGCAGTTTCTTTCGTCTTTCCTCAGAAAAACAGATGAACAAGATGTAACACTCTTTCTGCGAAGATTGAATTTTTAACCTGGACTTCCTGCAGCAATCGGGACAGGGCAGATTTTCAGGAAGGGGGTGAGGTTGGGTGTTTGCGCCCCTCCAATGTATGGTCAATTGGCAAAACGATAGTCAAAATTTAATAATAGTTTGTTTCTACTAATCGGTAAGCTAATTTAATTAATTTAACTCCCCACAGCCAATGCTACGACGTCAGATGGTCACTTCTCTGAGTCAAAAAATGGACTGGTACTTGTTAATTTACCAGAATTCAGTGATGAATGAACTGAAACTTATAGGTAATTTTACAACTACTCCATTAAAATACAGATTATTAACTGTCGAATGACTGAAATCCGATATTAAATAAACATAAACTTGTTGGTAGTTATAAAACCTAGCCGTTGAAATACAAACTGATTGCTACTTTGCTGATACTAGACTGCTAATAAACTGGAACTTGTTGGTAATTTAATAACCGCTCCATTAAAAAATGAAATATTAATTACCGAATGACGGATATTTGACTGTCAATAAACTGAAATTGTTTGGTAGTTTTGCAACTACTACGTCAAAATATGGGCTGGCACTTTTTAATTTACAAGAGTTTAACGATGAATAAACTGAAACTTGTTAGTAATTTTACAACCACTCAATTAAAATAGGGAATATTGACTGCCAAATAACTGATAATCTATTATTTAATATGCAGAAACTTGCCAGTAGTTATACAACCTAGCCGTTGAAATACAGACTGATACGTGTCTGCCGAACTTTATATTTTCTTTATAGGTGTCTATATACCCTGTGAGATTACCACGGTAGCCATTAATTAACTAGAAAGCTAGCTAATAGATTGTTACCAGTAACACCAAGAATTTATAGGGTTAGGAGGAAAATTTGTGATAGAGACCCCTGCTGAAACGTCTTAGTTCAATTCCATTAGTTCCATCCAAGTTTATAGAGGGAGTTATGTGTTTTTTTCGTGGGAATTTCTACTCAGTTTTCAGCTTAAAATTAAAGTAAACGAAACTATATTGTATTTAGTTATTTTTTAGTTTAGCTTAGTTGTAATTTAATTTACTTTAGATTTGGGCTGAAAAATTAGCAGGAATTACCAGAAGGAACACGTGGCACCCTCTAAAAACTCGCACAGAACTAATAGAAACGAATCTAACGTGTTTCAATAGGGACTTAATTCTTGGTAACACAAATCGACGTTCTTGACGGTACGTTTTCTCCATAAAGGACACGTTCCCACACTTTAAGGTTGAAGTTTCTTCGTTACTAGATCCAACACTCCTCATACCAATGATTTGTAAAGATTTTTACCACATAGGGAATTTACAGCAGTGGGCTGAAATCAGTTATAAGCGTGCTACAGTTAAATGACACAGTCTACTATTGAGTCGCCTTTTTTATGCCTGACAATAATAAAGCTCTGAAACCAATTAAATCTCATCTACTTGGCGGCGACACACTAGTGTGTGTCTGGATATTTTAATAAATAAAGAAATAAATAAATATTTTTTAATTACCTTTGTAGTGAGTGTTGGTTAATTTTTATGCATTTTGGTCTAGTGTACGTATTTACTAAATTAACAGTTGTAAGATTTGTCACTCGTATCTTTCTGCAGTTGTGGTAAACTTTGGACATACATGCTTGTTTGTGCACAGTTTAACAACAAGTGCTTCGTGCTGGTTCTTACATTTAAATGAAATGTTTATGTATTGTAGTCTGTGTACATTTCAAAGAGAATGAATAAACTATTATTAATAATAATAGTAATGTTTAATACACATTCAGTACACGTAGCCCGCTAAGAATTTGTATACGCAAGTTACATGCCTACTTACAGTGACATTTTCCAGGAGTGTATAAATTTATAAATCCACTAATTCTTGATTTATGTATTAAGTTATTTTTGTTAACATTCAAAGAAAAAATTCTTAGCCATTGAAAACTTATGTATAAATAAAAACTGTAAATTATACGCATTGCAACTGAGCAACAACTTCATTCTACTTCGATGTAGTTTAAATCTAATCCAAGAATCATTTCTTTACCTTTTCGTCAGTTTAAAATTATACAGTAATTAAGAAAACATTTTTTAAGCTCACATTTTTACTTTATGCACACTTTTAGGCATCGTTATTCGGCTGGAAGTATGTCAAAATTAAGTGGAATTTGGTAGAACATCCATTTTTAATCTATGTGTTCTTCCACCCACTCCGGCATTTTAGCCAATTTTAATATTTAGAACAATTCTGCCAACAGGGATTTCTAAATCCTTTTTAAAATAGTTTTCAGTTAATTGGGTAAAAACCATTGTTTCTTCAAAATTGTGTATTTACAGTTCCTTGTACATTTCTTTGGTGATCTTTATTATTAATAATAATTATCACCTTGCATTTCTGCTGAATTATCTGCTGTGTGGTAGTGCACATGTTTAGTGATCTGGAATGAGACATCTCCAGCATTTACGGCATTTATTGCTATATTAGGATTCCCTCCAGAAATTAGAATTCCGGATTGGTTGGTATCTGGAAAGAAAAAAAAAAATTTTATATGCGCCATAATTATTCGTCGTGCAATAATTTCTCCTATTTTGACATAATTTTCTCTATTAATTGTACAAAAGGACGAACAAGAGCCAAAAACTGTTTAAAATTTCCGTAAAATTACGGTGTAAAGAACTGGTAATTTACTTCCAGTTCTTTTAAACTTAATGCTCGGATGCATTGTATATTGCCTAACAATTAAAGATGTTTCATACGTGATAATAATATATAAGTTTACTGCAAACGCAACCGGAATGGCAAGGACCTGGTGGTCACTAACTGCCATCCAAAGTTAAAACAAAAATTAAAAATTGTAAAGTTTAAAAGTTTAAAACGAAGACGGTTACCCGGCTGCAAAGGAAGGTTGATGGGATGGTATAGGGTTGAGGTCACGAATGCCTTATCACCAAGGTTAGACCTACCAGGGACAGTGGTCCCCCATGGCATCGCCAAACATGAGGGACGAGTGAGGGGAAAAGGCGTACCATTGTCAATGTTTAAAAAAAAAATAAAATAACATGGCGTAAGAGACCTTAGTGCTTAAAGTCAATACACCTCACTCAGATCAGTTTTTGACTTGAAACTATGCCTACACTTTTACGGTTAAATAACGTGGAAATAAATTGCCCGTCCTTCGTACCGTAATTTTACGGAAACTATTAACATTGTTATAGCTTTTTAACTATGCAGCGTGCCCATAGAGTCAATAAATAGCTTGAAAACCCGTATTAAGACAACGAATTAGCATATACAAACCAAACAGTTTTGACCTACAAAAGAATTACCTCTTTTGCTTGTGAGACATTTAAAAAAACTGTAAAAGGTTGTGATGGAGATAGCTAGCTCGTGAACTTGGCGGCAGCCACTGTGATGTGTAACTGCTGCGTTTCTGGTTTTCAATGATTGTGCTCGAGTGTTTATGTAGGTTGCAGTAAATTGTTTTAAAATCCCTTAGTTACTGTCTTTTAAAATGTGTTTGCGGAATTACCTCATCGTGACAACCCCCCCTCCCCTCCCCCCGAAAATTTAAGGTTTAAATTTAAGGATGTTGCGATACGATCTTCATATGCGAATCCGTTATCGTAATTATTAGACGGGCATTGTCCTGGATGTTCAGTGGGTTAAGTTATAGTTATTAGTGAGAAACGAACGGTTACCGTTTTTAGCCCACGCCTTCGATGATTGGCCCTGCGAGCGTATGCAAAGTGCGAGTGCGAAGCACGAGGCAGATTTGCATACGCGAGTAGGGACAATCATCGCAGCCGTGGGTTAAACATCGATGACCGTTAGTTTCTCACCAATAACTGATTTACACCACGGTTGGGACGTCAAGCTACCTCGTATTTAATTAAAACGTTTTGTGTTTGTGAAAACTGCTTAAAGAAATACGGTGATCCGTATGCCAAAATGAATGAAGGTCATTCTATTTTAGTTTGTGGAGGGGGAGTAGAGTTGGGTGTTAGACGGACGAATTCTTTGGCAGGGAGGCTGACTGCAAGCTACGCTCAAGTTTGTGGAGGGAGGGGGGTGGGTGGGAGTTAAACAGACGCATCGTTGGTATGGTTTGGCTGGTAATCCCCTCATGTTTTCGAAGCTGTGGAGTGAATAAACTTTGATGTGTGAGGCAGCAAGGATAGAAGGACATTGCACGACATCTGGCAAAGTCAGTAATTCTTTTTGTGCGTTTGTAGTTTGAGAACTATTTCAAATCATACGGTAATAGCCTAACAGGTGTATTGGTACTGATGAAGGTCATTCATCTTAGTTTGTGGAGGGGGAGGGGGGAGTTAAACGTAGTGAATAAACTTAGATATGGTTTAAACGGGACGGAAAGCCAATGGGCTCGAGATTGGTTCATTAAATACGTATGCAAACCTATTTACATTGCCTTTTGGACTTATATGTCAGACTTCCCCGCTCAGGCGATCTGACATATAAATCCAAAAGGCAAAGTAAATAGGTTTGGATTCGTATTTATTGAAACTTAGGTATGGGCCAGAGATGTGAGAGTTAGTAGGGATAGGATTTCATTCGGGACATTCCGGTAAGTTAGGTAACTCCTTTTGTACGTTTTTATTGCGTTACGGTTTTGGACGCCATATTTGGTTGTTGGTGTGTGCGTTCCCGTTGCGTGATCCGGAAGTGTCAAAAGTTTGGGTTATCGGCAAAAGTGTGGGGTAATTTGGCGACTCACACTTGTTGTGATGACGCACACTTCCGGTCACGGTTAACGGGATTTAACCTACGGAAATGTAGCATGGCGTTAAGTTAGCATGACGTCATAGCCGTGGTATAAACTTTAATGTCTATCAGAGAAGTCCAAGAAGGTTTGTTGTGTGCCCGACACATTTAATTTTGAATTTTATGACAATCAAGCTTGTCTGGGGTTATTATAATCATATCAAAAACCAAATCGGGTAAAAGGGGCCGCCAAGTTCCGAATGGTTCGGCCCTTCAAAGGAGTGATATCAACGCACCAAAACATTCGCCAAGTTAATCGCACCGCTTAATAGTTCGAAGGTTAAAGGAAAACTAAATCCTTCCATCTTAAATTTCACTATTGTTAGTTAAGTACGAAAAAAACAAGATGCAAGTTACGCGAAGTTTCCAACATTCGTATTAATTAAGCAATAGTTAATTTAAAATTTAAGTTTGATGTTTCCACAGTGCGAGACAGCGAACGCGATTTCCTCGCTTGGTAATGACGTCACACATCAACACCCTGGACCTTGGAGGAATGACGTCATCATAGCATACTAGCGAGTGCGCGCCAGGTTGTGCTTCTAACATAGCGGCGGCGAGACCGGACCGCTCTCACCATAGCAGCTCCAACCAAAATTCAATCTCTGTGTGATTTATTAAATTAAAGTGTTCAAGAACGTACCCTACCGTTACTCAGTACCCTACAAAGACTCGTGAAAGTTTGTTCAGCTAGGCGGTAATCCACTCTACGCGAAATGCTGGGATGATAAGCGATTGGACCGTGTCCACTTGTTGTTTGTGGGGAGGGAAAGGCAGACTAGGGGACACGCGCTTCATTTGAAAAGAATCTGCGATGCTGTTCTTTGCTAGCAGTAGTGGTGAGGAATGAAATGAGAGCCGAGCGCTCTCTTGCCCGAGCGCATGCGCCAAGGGGTGATGAAGTGTGTCGTCACACGAACGAGACTTGGCTGTGTTGATGGCACGAACGAAGAATTCGTCTGCTAGAATGAAGATTTAGACACATTATAATAATAATAATAATAATAATAAATGTTCGGCCCCAGAATAAGGGCAAGGAAGACGGAAGGGTCTCGGAAGAAACCACTAACACCGGTCCTGTGGAAACAAAAGATGGCAGCATCACGAATACGGGCGCTTAAGAAAGGTGGACAAGTCAACACGGTTAAGCAGACCCCTAAAAACACCCACCGAAGTTGCGGAGACAACTGCCTCTGGGAGGGCGTTCCATGTTGCAACCACCCTGTTGGCAAAAAAGTACTTACGACAATCCAGGTTACACCTAGAGCTACACTATTTGAAAGAGTGGCCCCGGGCAAAGTTTACCGGACTCAACTCAAAAAAAGGAAGATCCAAAGGAACTAATCCATGAAGGATCTTGTATGTAAGGATTAGGTCCACCTTTAGGCGCCTAAGCTCAAGTGATTCCAAACCAAGTACCTTAAGACGATTCCCTGGAGATAGTTCGCGTAGCCCACAAACTGACCTTGTAAAGGAACGCTGTACAGATTCCAGCCTATCAATGTCCTGTAGAAGATGGGGTGACCATACCGCACTTGCATATTCCAATAGCGGACGGACGAAAACTTTAAATGCCCAGACAAGGGTATGTCGGTTAGAGGAAACAAAACACCGCTTGGTGATGGCGAGTCTGCGGTACACAGATTTCACAATGATCCCACAATGCAAAGATGACTTTAAATCGTGGTTAATTAGAATACCAAGGTCGCGCATTTCCTTAACCGAATTCAGCTGACTAGTTCCTAAAAAGTATGTGTGCTGTAGATTCTGTCTAACAATGTGTAGGGCACAACATTTTGCGCCCGCAAGAGGAAGTTGCCAGCACTGAGACCACTGAACGACAGAGTTAATCTGTATTGAAAGAAAAGCAGAGTCTTCTTCAGAAATTACCTCACTTGTGATTTTTAAGTCGTCGCAAAATTTGAGTTTAGGCTTGTCTATAATAACTATAAAGACTAAGTGGTTTTCGTACCTCTCACATGTATTTTAAGTGTCTTAATTAACGATACTGAAGTTTAAGATGGGAGGGTTTAGTTTTACTTTAAATGAAAACTAGAATATTGCTACTTTCGGTAGCAATGTTCAAGTTTACATTTAACGTCCAAGTTGGCGAATGTTTTGGTGTGTTGATATCACTCCTTTGAACGGCGGAAACATTCGGAACTTGGCGTCCCCTTTTATCAGTTTTGGTTTTTGATATGATATCAGTCCTTTTTTTTTAAATTGTTTATTAGACTCAACTCCACTACCGTGCATATGTGTAATAAAGTGGCACGTCAACAAGAATTTGGTTTTCAACAATTTGCTACTACCTTTTGCCTATAGGCCGAATCTTTCTCGACATGGTCAGCTCTTTATAGGTTTTTGGTTTGGTTTTAATTTTGTTGTAATTTGTTTTATTTCGTTAGTTTTTGTGTGTTGATATCACTCCTTTGAAGGGCCGAACTACTCTCAACGTGGTGGCCTCTTCACCAGTTTTTGGCTTTGTTTATTTTGCTTTGTTTTTAGAGTTAGTTTGTTTTTCGTGAATTGGACGTGAATACAATATTTCTTTGGCAACGTTGTTTAGATTTATCGTGCTACACTAGTGTGTGCACGTCAGTATACACGTTGTCATTGTCCAAACTTTGGCTGTCCAATGAGAAACGATGCCGACAATACTAACAATGGTTATAACAATATTTTCGTACTTACGCGCCAACCCACGTCATCCTCGTTACACCCCTAGGCTCCAAACCGTAAAAGGTACGCAATTCGTATCGTACTGCAACCATTCGTCCAGTTTCATAGCTGGAAGCCTTCCCGTAGTCTCGGCATCAATGAATAATCAATCACCCTATGGAAATTAACATGGGGATGAGCGGACTAGAATTAGCTAGCTAGTTACACATTTTCAACGTTATTGAGGGTCAGATTTTGCATTGAAAGCAGCTTAGCTGGCATTCCTACACGAGTTAATTTATGTCAGGTGGGTCATTGCCCGTGATTTCAACACAATTTAAGCTTTTGTACCGCATTATTATTTTTCCCCAAGTACCTGAAATGTGCCCAACTATGCTTCAAGATATGTGACACTGACGCTATGGCGTGGCACTACAACGGTTTACAACCTCGACAATTGAATTGATGTGATGTGTGTTGTGATGATTGTTGCCTAACTTGGCGCGACATACTAGCGTGTGTCTAGATATCTCTAGACTTGATGTGCTGGTTTACCGGGTGCGGTTAACGCTCGGTAAAACCCTTTGAACCTTTTGTTTAACTTGGGTTTATTTAGTTCACGTGCAGCTTTGTATGAAAGCTTGTTAGCGATGTCGAACGTCTTACAGATGTTTAGAGACAAAATTTTCTGTTTTTATTATCTTTATGAAACATAATGTTACATTTTGGAATGCCGTTAATGTCAAGAACATGTTGGAATCGGTAGAATATAAATTTGACGGGTTTCAAATTATCGAATAAATCGTTATGATTGAGTGTTGTAGCTTTGAAGCCACAAGTTCACATTTAAGGTGTAGAGCGCTCTTACGGGTGGAAGTAACTGTAGCACAGACCCCGAGGAATGCGACGACGTGACGTCAGAGTCGGCAGCCTCCAAACTCCGCCCTTCCCTGAAAAGTTGCATCGGATCTGCCTCGCATGCTTTGTTGTTACACCTCGGTGTCCGCAGTGTGGATCGCAAGATCCGACACGATCATATTAATATCAAGTTCGACTAGATATCATGGTTTTCTTCAGCTATACCCACATAGGCGGAAAGCTACGTGTGTTGAGGAGTGGCACAAGTGACGATCGCAGGATATACGACTGGCGGGGATTCCATGAACGTCACATGTTGGTATGCAGCGTTGATCACCAGTGGGTGGATTGCTTTAGAGTTACTGTCGGTTAACGTAATAATTCTTGGGGATGCTAACCCACTCCCTAGACCGATCCGAGCTTCATGTGCGAATCAGTTATCGTCTGGGAATCAGTTTGAAGTCTGGGATTTAGACAGGCATTGTCCTGGATTTTCTGTGGGTTAAACGATACTGTTAACTTAGAAGTCTTGCCGAAAATTCTGTGCAGTGTTACGTTGTGAATCACTACCGAATGTTTAAATAGAAAAGTTATTAATGGTTCATCTTAAATCAAAACTATTAGTATGGTACAAACGTGTACATCACTATAATAGATTTCTAAGATTCTTCATGGCTGTAGTTTGAGCTGCTGATTATACCAAGTGTGGTAATAATAATGTGTTTCGATTGCTTCATCCCTGCAATACACGCAAGAGTGCTCTTCTTCAACCTGGATTTTGTTTACTTTTCAAATTAGTGTAATCAGTAGTGGTTGACTGGTGGGCAACAGGTGGCAACCTACTATATCTACGTCTCGTCACTGGTTGAGCTGTCAGGTTTCAGGTCCAAAAGGAGGATCGGGAAGGAGTTCAGGTTCAAAAGGAGGTTTGGGAAGGAGTTCAGGTTCAAAAGGAGGTTCGGGAAGGAGTTCAGGATCAAACAGAGGTTCGGGAAGGAATTCAGGTTCAAAAGGAGGTTTGGGAAGGAGTTCAGGTTCAAATTGGACGAGGACAACACCAACTCCAACTCTAGACCCTTTCGAGTTTGCAGCCTGGGAGTGTCACGGAAATGGCGTGAGGATAGATACCAGTAGCAGAATTTTGTTGTATCATTGTTACTATTTTTGTTGGCATTTATTATTGTCGCAGTATGCAGATCTTCGGCTCCGAGATCTGTGACAACAATATCATGGTAGTGGCCGTACTGTTAAGAGGGTTCCCTGTATTAGAGTCGGCTTATGGCCTAGGGCTGCGGCCTCAATAAACGCATTCTGATTCTGTATTAACGCTCACTCCATAAAAACCACTGACTACTGACCTTAAATAAAACCTTGGTTCTTAAATATTAAAAGAAACAAACACCTATATTCATCTTCTCACTACAATTTCATTTCACTTCTTGAATAGTTAACAACTTATACCATAAAATAGCACAACGACCAAAAAAAAAACTATTGATTGTAACCGCCCATTCATGTCAAAATATTTTTGATGACATATTTCGAAAAGTTTGAATTCGTCAGTGTATTCAACTTTTTCCTTTTAATAATTTAATGTCAAGTGCCATAATACAAGTAGCTAACCCAAAAGACACTTTTCTGTCTTTTACTGTCTACTGTCGTTTTTATTTGACTATTTTTGACCTTCTCTTGA
The DNA here is from genome assembly GCA_023313725.1 of Lithobius niger. Classification (NCBI taxonomy): domain Eukaryota; kingdom Metazoa; phylum Arthropoda; class Chilopoda; order Lithobiomorpha; family Lithobiidae; genus Lithobius; species Lithobius niger. The sequence continues at coordinate 11,015 of JAHWFP010249885.1, forward strand.
TTATCTTTTAAACTATCAAGTTAGTAAGAGGCTGCATCAAGAAACACGGATTTTTTTGCAGAATGAATGAACTCCGTATTGTGTGGGCTAACTGAAGGCACAAAAGGTAAAATAAAATAAAGTGTTGAACTTAAAAGGCTCAGTAAGGGAGTGTTAGCATTTGCTTGTTCCAGCCCCAGACTTGCAAGGGAATATACAGCAACAGAATGCTTACATTTGCTTAAGAGCCATAGAGGTTCGGGTAAGTATAGTATAGTAAGTCCTCAGTAAGAATGCTTACATTGGCTTGTACTAGCCGTAGACAAGTGTTGTGACTCTTGTAGTCGTCCACTTGTAGGTTCTCTTGGTTTCCGTTCTTGTTGATCTTCGATAGGTGCGGGCGTAACTTGGTCGCTTGGCTTTTGGTGACCTGTGATTGAACCTGATGTGGGTGAGGTTTCCGCCATTTTATCAGCTCGGTTTGGACTAGATGTTGGTAAGTTTTCTCACTCTTTGTCCGCTTGGCTTGGACGTGACGTTGATAGGTTATCCTTCTCATTAATTGTCAGCTTGGCTTGGACCTAACGTTGGCAAGTTACCGATCATTTTGTCAGATTGGCTTCTACTGGTTATTGGAAGGATTTCTAAGTCTTGTGGTTCTTGACGAGGGCTTCCAATGCGTAATATCTGTGGCTCTAGAACAGATTCGTTTGGATATGCCGAGATTTAGTTCTCTCATCCAGACTCAGGGTTGATATAAGAAACTGTGAAGGTGCGCCACTTTCACAATTTAATCAAAGACCTGAAGAAAAAAAAAGAAACAATAATATTTCCGCGTAAACAAAATTTAAGTTGAGTATTTGATTAGGCTTTCCTGCTTAAATTTCTTCATTCACCGATCAAATATCTTGAATTATATAATGCAGTAAAACATGAATTTTTTTCTTCGTTTTGGAATTTATAAATCCCAAGGTGGGGAAAGCAGACAGTACCAAGAGCTGCCTGTAGAAAAAAGAGAATAAAAGCCGCTAGAATACTTTTTTTTTGCATATTTGAGACTAAAAAAAAAAACCCTGAACCCTGCGCATCAATAAAATTAGGGTAATGTATGCAGTGCATCAACAGCAAAATACCTTTTCTCCCTGTGGGTACGAGGACAACAAATGTTTTTGTACAAATATGGCTGTCGACATGCGAACTTTGTTAGGGTTACCTTCGAAGAGGGAACCTGAGCATATCGAGCAAAGCATATCCGAGTGGTCAAGAGCTTGGCTTCCCCTAGCCAAGAGGTTGCAAGATCGAAACATGTTGACAACGTAGAGCTAGTAAAACCAGGAGCTTATAAAGACGGGAACGGCGCCCACCTCAGCGAAGATTTTGTGGTACAAAAATTACATTGTGAGAATTTAAAAAGTGCCATCTTTCATGAGATCATAGGTCAGTCAGGAAATCCGGTGGTTTTAGATTCTAAGACGAAGATACTGGTTCGGGTCTAGAGAATGGTGGAATTTTAATTTCAATATATTTACTACGATAAGGATTATACAAAGTTCCATAGGAAGGAGGAGTAACGGTCTCAATCACAGCCAGTATATTGAAAATAAAAAAAAATTCAACATGTGCCGAGACTCGAACCAGCATAACACCTGCCTTAAATTTCTGCCAACAGACTTGCCAACTCAGCCACGTAAAAAAATTCCTTCTAAGGTATGTGTAATTTTCGTAGTACGACAATACTGTTCCCATCATATGCTACGGTAGGAGATTTAGTACTGTTTGTCTCTCCTTTTTTCATCTTACGGAACCTTTTAAGGTGCTTTCCATTACAATTTAAAAGAGTGACCCATATAACGTGTCCCGGCCCGCCCCCCCCCGTGACGTGATTACCAACCTCACATGACCGGAAGTGCCACCATCGCACAAACCCACGGGTCGTTCCCCAACCCATTAGGCTATGCAAATTCTACCCTGTAAATTCTACGCGATGTTTGGTGGCACGTTAAAATGTGTATACATTGTATAAGTTTTAACCTAATATATGTATAGGAGCGGAACGTATCACTCGTGCTATATTAATTTAGTCCATGCATGCGGCAGGAACTGGGTTGAATGATCTTGAAGCGAGGAAGGAGAGGGCCTTTTGAAGCCGAGGCCGAATGGTGTAGAAATAGTGTGTAACTACTAAATCGTGCGAGGGGTCCGACAAGTGCTGATATCTTGTACGCTCTCTGATTTCAGATTTGCAATCAATGTGAAATCTGCAAACCCAAGGGAAATCTGCAAATTTTTGCAATCTACAAATCCAAGTGTAATCTGAAAATCATTGCAAATCAGTAAATCTCTGTAAATCCTGCAAATCATTGCAAATCAACACGAAATCTGCAAATCTGCTTATAAAGACGGTAAAATCTGCAAATCCGCGCAAATCACTGCAAATCAGCAAATCTAAATGAAATCCCTAAATCTGTAAATCTTCATGAAATCAGCAAGTTCAGGCGAAATCTTGCAAAGCCGAGCAAATCTTGCAAATCCATACAAATACTGCAAAACACTGCAAATCTGCACAAGTCTTGCAATCCGTAACAATCTTGCAAATCCGCGCAAATCCCTGGAAATCTGCGCAAATCCCTACAAATCTGTGCAAAATCGTCCAAATCCCTACAAATCTGTGCAAAATCGTCGGAATCCCTCCAGATCTGCTAGTCAATGTAAATCTGCAAATCTAATGTAGTGATTGTACGCTTTTTTCCGGGTTTGTTGGACCCCTCGAAATCGTGTGTACTCCTGATTCAACGCCAGTTGACGCTCATGACGGGAAAGTTTATGCCTTTTAGCGTTGCACTGGAAGTGACATACTGAAGATGCTGAATCATCAGGTTTGGAGCAAAGAAGCGAAACTCACACCACTTTTCATCCAGACCATCTTGAGACTCACCCGGACAGAGAGGATGGCCTGTTGTGGGGGGTGAGATGAAGAGGCCGTGGGGTGACTGTGAGGCCTCCAAAATACATGGTAGAATTTACACATCCTAATGGGTACGGGATGGGCCAGTGGGCTGGTGCAACGGCAAAACTTCCGGCGTGTGAGGTGGGTAATGATGTCACATGAGGAGTCATGTGATCTGGGGTGACTACATCATGCAGGGGTATCACGTTGGATTTACACATAATTTTGTGGAAGTTCACACACCCAAACTACGTGGAGGCGGGAAAGTGGGGGTCACGTGGGAGGGGAGGGGGTCAAGTGATGGGGAAATCTGTAGGGTGCCATCACAAAATGGGGTGTCATCAACCACGACAATGGGAGGCACATAAGGTGACGCCATTTTCAGTCACGCGGGGGGGGGGGGGGTCGAGTGTGAGGTTGCCCTCGTCATGTGGAATTTACATGGTAGAATTTACAAACCCTGATTGGGAATAGCAGTGATGTCTCGTGGGGAGGGGTCACGTGACCCAAAAATGTAGGACCTGCAAGGTGACGTCACTTCTGGCCACGTGTGTGGGGGCAGTTGGACCGTGAGGTCACCTTCATGTCATGGAATTTACATGAAATTTGGTAAAATCTACACACCATCATGGGGGGGGGGGTAATGATGTCACTTTCAATCAAGTGGGCCCCGTAGGGCA
>JAHWFP010249888.1:0-20822 GCA_023313725.1 Lithobius niger
ACTGAGTAATTTGCTTCAAACCAACTTTACTCTCATAATAAAGTCACCGACTTTTACTTCTAGGTCAATTTATCAAATTTATCAATTTATTTCTGTAGTAGGCCTTACTCTCCGATGGTGCATGCCAGACTGAAAGGATGTTTGCTTTATCTAGGTTATTTACGAAAAAAATACCGTAAACCTGTAAAGGAGGAATGGTCTGCATAGAAGCTGTTTTACGCTTAGCGAAATTTTCATAACGAATAATATCATGCTTGTGTTGAATCTAAATCTCTAAAGACATTCTTTGCACATTGTCAAGTACGCAGAGAACGGCTAACTTTGTATTTGCGCCACAAATTTAACTTTTTAGTACGCAGCCTAACAAATTGCTTGGGTAGGACAGCTTGCTGTATTAAGCTACAACTGAATTAAGGGGTTAAAGGGTTAAAGGGTTTAACGAGCGTTAACCACTCCTGGTCATCTGCCCGAAGCCCTAGGCCCTAACTGAATTAATGAACATCACTTAATAATGCCAGTTAAACAATTAAGAATGGGCGACATAATCGAAAGGAATCTATATATATAATACGCTTTGGTTGGGCAAGCAAATTCGTCGTTATGAATTATGCACTACAATGAAAGAGGGCGAGCGACGACAATGTCAAACAAACGGGTGTGGCCTGTAAATCAGTAACAATCGAAATATTGCTTTAATAATGCTACCTCTTAGAGCAGATTTGAAGAGTTTCAAAGTTGGTTCAGTAACAATCACTGCATGCACGACCGTTGTTGGATTTATTGCGCTTGGTATCAGAACGGAGAAACGGGCAATTGAGCGTCCTCCATTGAAAAAAGACATTTACTTCCAGAAAAAAACAAATCAGCAGGGGTTAAAATAGAGGAGGAGCAGGGATGGGGATATTCCGACTACTCAATAGGGGAATCCGGGTCGGGGACGGGGGAGGCGGTGCGGGACGAGAAAGAGGTTACCGGGGGGGGGGGGCAGGGGGGAAAATCACACCATACAACTGGGTAGGCCGTAGGGGAGTTCGGAGGAGGAGGCAAGGGGGCAGTCGGCACCCTTTTTATTCAATTTTGCCCACTACAGTATTTCGCTCAGGTATGCGGGAACCGGGTATGTTACGCCGGGGGTTGCTTCATATTAGAGTATACTTAGAGTTACTTCATATTAGTTACTTCATATTAGAGCTGAAGTTGAAAAGTCGAATTTTTAGGTCAACGTCTGAAGAATGAAATAAACTGTTACGGGAAAAGGAGCCAACTATCACAAATTTGGTGGCATCACTAGTTGCCATCAGATTTCTCGTCCGAATCAGTTGCAGATTCAGGATGAAATTTTAAGGGTTGGAGTTGGGGGATGGCAGTCGTAAATCAGTTAGGAAATAAAACACAAGCTGTCGTTACCAGAGTCGTTACTCCAACCTAACCAGAATTTTAAGATTTGTATAAAGGGACCGACAGTTTCCAAAGCCCCTGAGGATGACGTATTTTAGCCAAACAAATAGTCTTGGTCTGGGTATCCTTTACCGTACTTGCGACCGTAACTATCTCTTTTGGGTGGATATGGATGTTGGTACACTGGATACAGAATTCCAGCACCCGTAAATCAGAGGACTGTTCTTAGTTAGGGGCCTTCTAACATGAATATTGTGGTTACCCATGCGCCGTTATCCTTCATTCCCAACACGGTTTCACTAAGGATGAAACAGTAAAACTTTTATCCGGCATTTTGGCACCCCACGGCTGCTCCCCCCCTCCACGAACTTACGAGAAACACGACGCGGCAAAGCCCACATGTGCATTTTGCCAAACGGGATTTTCAATCGTAATTTATAAATACACGCAACGAGAAACAAGCGGCTGCAGTGATTAACTAGTCGCAGCCGATCTTCTGTACACTTCCGCCACTTCCCATATATGTTGAGGCGCACACCTCTATCACGCACTGCAACAGAGATCTCTATTATGTGTAAGCTAAAAGCAGTAACCATCACAATTGCGGGTTTAAAATGTGTTAGCTTTTAGGCCTATTTTAGATATTAGGTGTTATTGTCAGCTTTTAGGCTTGTTTTTTACCTGGTGATTTAATTTTGTAAGTGCTGTAAGTGAGCAACAAGACAGTCATTGGCGAAAGCTTTGAATGAATTAGAATTTGAATTTGTTCATTGGGGCTCTGGCCCGAAGCCACACGCCCTCCTACAAAACTAATACAAACCCCGAAAAACAACAACAAAACTGTTGATAAACTTCAAAGTCCCTTCGAAAGTCATTGTGAGAATTCACAACTGGCTCTGATCCAGACGTCCATCACGAGACTTACATTCCCAAAGAGTATAGTACAGGGAGGTCAAATATCATCTCAGTTACAAAGCCACAGTCACAATCACTAAGCTAAAGCCAAAGTCAGGATCACATCCACCTCCGCTGCATACACTCACACACAGAATACACAATGGCACGGCCATCTAAATGTATTCCCTGTTTTAAGGGACATGTGGCATATCCGATGATGTGACAGGGTGAACTAAGGAACAGAGTGCAAAAAGGAGGCGAAGCCTATACCTGAATCCCTAATAAATACCACCACTGCTCTCAGGTGACTACGAACATTATCCCCCGCCTGAAAGGGGAGAAGACAACGCATGTCCCGTGCCCCCTGAATTAGACCGGAAATCTTTAGCCTGTAAAGCTGAAGAGCTCTACACTCGAAAAGAACATGCTCGGGGGTTTGACCCATCCCACAACCTTGACAAGCTGGCGATGCTGACCAGCCCATCGTGTACCGATGAGCACGAAGTAGGAAGTGGCCCGTGCGAATGCGCGATATCGTTTTCCCAACCCAGACTGAAGGTCATCCAGGGAACTCTTCATGGTACATTCCGGATGTAATTGATGAAGGGCGGTCACCCCATTCATTGTTCCAGTCCGCCAGAAACCAAGTGTGCAGAGATGGTCTCTTTGACATCGGATGGGAGACCGGGGAAATAGTATTTCCACTAGTGTGGGCAGCTTCCTTCGCAAGTCCATATGCCTGTATGTTCCCAGGAGTATTGGCATGCCCTTTCACCCAGCGTAGGCCCACCTGCCCGCAACAAGTTGCAGCATGCAGTTTTCGACATATCTCATAAAAAATGGAGTCAATGAAATCTAGGGATTCAATCGCCCACCACAGCACTCCAAGCGCTGACTGCGAGTCAATACAGACAGTAAACGATGGGAGATCGAAATCCAGTGCTATGTCAAGAGCCACAGAGATGGCACACAGTTCACACATGGTGCTAGAGGACGCCTCCCTTAACCCCTTGCCGCAAAACACTTTTAGGGTGGGAATAGCAACCCCCAGGTCACCTTCGAGTGTGTTTCGGCGAAAAGATGCGTCGCAAAAGACATCGTAGTCCATGCCCCGCTCTGAAAAGACATTAATCAACCCGGGGCACCACGCCCAAGGCAAAAGGCAAATGCAAGAGCAGTTCTCAAAGGTGCATCTGCGGATACTCTCTGAAGCCAAACTGCAACACATCCCAGGGGTCCCAAAGCCCCAAGATCAGCGGGACGGAGAACGCAATAGTCACTAATGATTCTGCCAACACAGTCATTCATACCCTTACTCATATTTCACATCCCAAAAGTGCACAGGAGCTCAGCAGCGCGGACGTGAAGTGGCAGTTCACAGGACTCGACCCATAGAGCCTGAACAGATGTCGTCACCAAGCAGCCCGTAGCCACTCGGAGGCAATCATTCACTACTGCCTGGAGTGTCTGAATGTGCCTCGGTACACAGCACAGAAACGAGAGGTGGTAGTCCAGGACCGCCCGAACGAAAATCCTGTAAACAGCCAGCAAGGGACCCCGCTTTACACCTTCAATTCTAGAGAGCTTTTTGAGAACAGAGGACCTGGATCGAATCCGTTCACGCAAAAGTGCAGTGTGCCGGTCCCATTCCAGTCGCTCATCTAGAAGTACCCCTAGTTACTTAACAAGACGACACCTGTGTCACAACCGTGACACCCACTCGCATCTCCAGTGGGACTGCACGCCTGACACGTGATGTACTGAAGATCACTAGCTCTGTCTTGGCTGGTGCCAGCAGAAGCCCTCTGTTGCCAAGAAGAGATGAGATAATTGCAACTGTGTCCTCTGTACTCCGACAGCAAGCGTATGGATCTGACCCCGTAAACTGGAGAGCCACGTCATTTGCATAGCAGATGATATTATTTGCGGCCCCAATCTCAATCAGAATATCATTGATCGCAACCGCAAAAAGTAGAGGACTTAGGCAACTCCCCTGAGGGAGCTCTCGACCAGGACTTACAGTAGCAGACCAGAAGCCGTTGACTCTAGTAGCATACTGGCAGACAAATAAGAGCACAGATAGCACTAACCAGTCCCCAGCCCACACCCATGTTGATTAGGCTGTACCTAACCCACTCCACTCCAACCGCATCATAAGCAGCCTTTATGTCCAAAAACACCGCAACCACAGTGAGGCCCTAAATCCACAATTCATAGTTAACCGACAACAGATACATCACTGCATCCTGGGCATTATGTCCAGCCCGGTACCCGAACTGGACAGGTGCCAGACAGCTGTGATATTCCAAATGGCACTTAAGCCTTTTGACTAGCATCCGCTCGTACACCTTTCTCAAATTGGACAACAGGGAAACGATGCGTGCATAACAAACACTTCAGCAATAGACTGTTGGATGACAATACGAACAATGATTACAACAATAATTTTGCAATTATGCGCCACTTCAGAGCCACGCACTTTTAGCTGCAACCCCCATTTTAGAAAATGCACTTTCCCATACGATGCTTTACCTATCATCCGAAATCTAGATTTGGAAACTTTCCATTGTGATCTCCAGTTGTACAGGAGGTATACAGGTGTCTTTGCACCACGTGAGAATTAACATGGTAGCCTGCGGATTCGGTAGTTACTAGTTACCAGTAACATAAATTAATATTATTGAGGACAGATTCGCACACTTTAATGTCGAGGTTTTCTTCGTTACTGGACCCAAGACACCTGATTAAAACGACATGCAAAGATTTCTACCACATGGAGAATTCACACCACCATCCTGAAATCAAGTATAAGCTTATTACAGTTAAAAGCCTCAGTCTGCTAGTGACCAATTTTCTACTTGGCAGCGACACACTAGCGTGTGTCTAAATGATTGGACTGGGAGCAGATGCAATGGGTGCGGACAAGAGCCGCTGCTCTCAGCCTGATCCATATGTACAGCTAGAATTTCATTTTTAGCCAGTGTGCGCAAAAATTGGACTAACAAACTTAATTCAGTGAAAGCGTTGTTAGCCAGTGTGCACAAAACTTTGATTGAATTACATACAAGTTATTACGTGATCCAAGCAATATCACAGCAACCTGGTTCACACTCAATGAGGGCCTACCCACCAGTAACTATTCCAATGACGATGCAACTTGCCCGTGTGCCAACTCTTCCTGCCCTTCCGGGTTTGTTCCCTATGGAACAGACTCCCTGCTGATGTTGGACAGGCACCTTCTGGCTAAGCTTCAAAAGACACCTAGACATCTATTTACCTGGTGTCTCAGACCCGTTCCAGTACAAGAACTGGTAATCGTCTTCCCAATGCCAAAAGATATTAAGCTCCTGTTGGTGTAGCTTCTAGTTCAAGTTCAAGAAACGTAATTCGGTGAAACATGGACATATAAGCAACCAAACCGTACCAGTGTTGCAAACGGTGCATCCAATACCAACTGTGCCTACACGGGCTTCCTCTAGTCTAGTAGTTAAGTGTGAGCCATGGTTTACAGGCCGGTAAGCTCAATGAGCAGCACATCATTGTTGGAAGAGTTTGTTACGTTGGAATCGGCCTTTGATCTTGTACTTTGCCTGGCAAATTCTGTATGGTTTCATTGTTCAAAGAGAAGGCTACTGAGAACGGGAAGTAGGATGATAATTTAATATAACCCCCAAAAAATACGAATGCATGCATCAGAACTTACTCCTAGTTCAAATCCTGCTACTTTTTCTGTGCTAAGCAGATGGAAGTTGGCTTTAATAGGATGTGGAAGGAAAATATCCGGGATTCTTTTTCCACTTATGGGGTCTGCTATATGCACTTGCATGATTCTGCTCCTAAAACACAAACAAGTAAACACATGTTAACAAGGGAAATAGGAAACTGGATTGTTAACAATAAAGACTGGTAACAACGATGAAATTTCAAACAGCATCGCCATCACATAATGCAACTGCCTATCTTCAGAAATTCGTTTGTAGCTGACTTTAGTGTGTGTCTGTGTTAGTGTTTATAAAACTGTAACAAACAGATTTTAGTAAAAGAGAAGCACCGGCATTCCCTCAAATTTCGCATACGATAAGCATTCATTGAAAGACAAAGGCAGAATTTTTGTTTTCTGTCAAAACAATTGTAACGAGAACTGCATTTGAAGAAAAAAGGATTCCGACAGCGCCTACTCGAACTATTGGAAGACAGCTCACCTTCCTCCCCTCTCCCGGTCAAGTCCTAAAGTGCCCATGAATAAGATAAACTCGTTCAACAGTAGGTCTTCCAGTTGGTGTGAGTTGGCATCGTCGGACTCTTTTTAACTGGATGTGTCTCACGTCGAATTAATATGGTTGCGCCAAAAACGGGGCCTCAAGCTAATCGAGTCAGCTACCTCTCCGCAAAAACTAGACACATTTGTTCAATTATGACGATCCGACGAAATTAAAGTGCAAGTATGGGTAAGTTGCAAGTTAGAAGGTCAAAATTCAAGTTCGAAATTCGAACATGCTAACCTCTAATGAGGCATTTCAACGCGAAACCGTCATCCAAGGTACACGGACTATTGATGATCTAAGCGTACAAGCGTACAAGTGTGCGCTATTGAGAAAAAATGCAATGAACAACGGTGCGTATATAACTGCACAGTTCGGCACGGACTATTGATGATCTAAGCGTGCAAGCGTACAAGTGTGCGCTATTGAGAAAAAATGCAATGAACAACAGTGCGTATATAACTGCACAGTTCGGCACGGACTATTGATGATCTAAGCGTACAAGCGTACAAGTGTGCGCTATTTAGAAAAAATGCAATGAACAACAGTGCGTATTTAACTGCACAGTTCGGCACGGACTATTGATGGTCTAAGCGTACAAGCGTACAAGTGTGCGCTATTGAGAAAACATGCAATGAACAACGGTGCATATATAACTGCACAGTTTGGCACGGGCTATTGATGAACTAAGCGTACAAGTGTGCGCTATTGAGAAAAAATGCAATGAACAACGGTGCGTATCTAACTGCACAGTTCGGCACGGACTATTGATGATCTAAGGGTACAAGTGTGCGCTATTGAGAAAAAATGCAATGAACAACGGTGCGTATATAACTGCACAGTTCGGCACGTCAGCTCTTCACTATGGCGGTTGATTGGGTTCCATCCACGTTCCAGATTATCCGTCATCAAATAGGTTGATGTGGGTCACGTGATGTCGTTTGAGTTATTAAAATTGCAGCGCTGCTGCAAATAGTGTTGTATCATTTTAATTTACCGCTATTTTCTTTATATTGCTCGAAGATTCTATGGTGCAGCTTCTAGTTGAAAAGGTGAAAGGTGCCTTTAAATCCAGCATAACCATAAAAACATTGCCGTATTTGCTGTAGATGATCACATTTGTTATCGATGGCAAGATGCAATCTTGTTCCCGCAGCAGAGCTAGCACCTTTTTTGTTGCTGCATGGCTGCATTTGGCACTGCATGTACTCCACTACTGCAGCACTCCAAATTGTAACTAAATTGTAGGGAAAAGAAACTACGAGGAAAAGATTGCAGGGTTCCTCGCAGTGCTGAAGCAGTTCGCTGAATGGCTGTTTCTTTTCCCCACTGCTGCAGTAGCGGATGTGTCTCTTTTCCTCGTTTCATGCAGTGCTAAATGCAGCCATGCAGCAGCAAAAAAGGTGCTAGCTCCTCTGCGGAAACAATATGGTTGCTTCCCTTCAATAAATTTGATCATCTACAGCCACAGCCATGTGTTTATAGTTATGATGAATTTAACTGAAACCAACCACAAGCTAAAAGTAGGTAAAGTAATAAATACTAGGGATGGGTCGGTTTTATTTTTTTGATTTCGGTTCCGGTTTCGGTTTTCACACCCAAAAAACCTCGGTTTCGGTTTCGGTATCGGTTTTTGCCACCATCCACCCCAACCAGATTTTCCTATTTTTTTTTCTTGCAACAGTAGCATTACTAGCTTCAACTTGCTCCGGCTTTCACTTTCAGCAGCGTCATAGACCGTGGGTATAGCTGTGGCACCATTTTCCTCTACTATTTTCGTTTTAATTGCTAGGAGCTTTGCTGTCATTTATACGTAGAAAATGATAATTATTAAAAAAATGTAAAACAACAAATAATTTTTTGATTTTCGAACACCGTACGAAAAACCGACATAAAATCCGAATCGGTTTCGGTGTCGGTTTTCAGTAAAAACCGAAAATTCGGTTTCGGTTTCGGTTACCGACCCATCCCTAATAAATACACAACCATAAAATTCTATTGATTTATTTCGAATGCCAATACAACTTTCACGATAACGCTTTTCAGTGACCTGAACGATTGCCGCAATCTCATGGAGATGGCAGCGGCCATTTTCTTGGCGGTCCGTTTGATAGCTCTCTGCGTACTAATCCGCCACGGGGCTGTTATTTCTTTTGGTCGTATAGCGCTAGAGTGTAGTTTGCGTGACGTAGGCATTTATCAAACTTCTGCAGTTGCTGCAAGGAAAATAAATGCACGGCAAACCTATTCATCCATGCACATGGCATCAAGACTATTTTAAATGAAGCTAATGTGTGTTGTACGCGAAATCCTTTTGTATTTTTTAATAATAATAATAACAAATAAATTTATTTGCGTATAAGCAAAAACGGGGTCCAATAGGGCAAGCCACTTACATGGTCCGACTTTTACACAAAAGTTAACTACTACACATTTCAGTTTATCATTACATACAATTTTCAATTAAAAAACACTTTACAGCTAAAAAAAAATAACTTAAAATAACTTGAAAAGCTAAAAATAATTTTAAAAAAAACGTAAAAATATAGTTACAGACTGATACCATCATCGGACTGACTAATTTATGCTAAAATAACCTTCTTTGTAAAAATTTGTTAAGACATACCTTTTGTAAGCAATTTTTAAAACCTGCAATCGTGTTGGTTTCAACAACCGCCTTAGGTAGGAGATTCCAACAATTCACCACTCTGGTACTAAAGAAAAATTTCCTGGTATCAGTCATGAATCTGTCAGCAACTAGTTTCCAGGAGTGTCCCCTCGTACGGTCTCCAGAACGGCGCTCAAAGAAAATAGTGTAATCGACCCCCAAGTGTCCACGGACCAACTGGTAGGTCAAATTTAAGTCTGCTCTCAATCGCCGTAATTCCAGTTGTTCCAATTTCAAAATTCTAAGCCTATCCACGTATGGTACGTGAGAAAAACCTTTTAATGTTTTTGTAAATCTACGTTGGACTGATTCCAAGAGGACTGAGGACTGATTCCTTATCTTTTATAAGGTGTGGGGACCAGACCGGGCTGGCATATTCAAGCATTGGGCGCACATACACCTTAAATGCCCAAACTAAAGTTTTTGGGTCCCCAGAGCGAAAAAATTTTCGAATGACAGTGGCCCTTTGGCGTGCTGATTTTACAATCATATTACAATGATCACTAAAAGTAAGGTTCTTTGATACCCAAACGCCCAAATCTTTCACAATTTCCACACAAGGTAATGGGTCTACACCGTCAAGGTAATAATCGAAATGAAAATTTAGTTTTCCTTGATGTAGCACTTGGCATTTTTGAGGGGCCAATTTTAATTGCCAGCCCAAGGACCAGGATTGCAGATTGTAGAGTTCTTTTTAGAGTAAAAAGTGTGTGTCGTGGTCAACAACCCTACCAAACTGCTTTACATCATCTGCAAACTTCTGCAATGTAATATTATAATCTGATGATTTAAGATCATTTATAAACAGAATGAAGAGGAGTGGTCCCAAGACCGAACCCTGTGGTACACCACTCGAAACGCTTACTGCATCGGACATAATGCCGTTTAGCTCGACCCACTGGGTTCAACCAGTTAAAAAGTCTGACAGCCATTCCAGTAGTTTATTTTTAAAACCAAAATTTTGTAGTTTATGCAACAGTTTGCTATGGATTACAGACTCCAATGCTTTTGCATAATCCAAGTAAATAATATCCACTGGAATTTTGTGGTCAATTACCGTGGTCAATTTACGGTTACATGCTATCCTAAGGATTTAAACGTCAACGATCAAATGTTATTATTTCATTGAGTTACGTCGAGAAAACCTTTTAGCTGCAAGGAGGCAACGATGTTCTCATTTGTCGTGTTTTTTAACTAACGTTTGGTCAATTAAAGGTGCCTATTCACCGAATGACGTACAGGTAACAGCATCTAGCGCCGCCTACCATTATTCCGTTCTATGTAGCATCTGATTTCCACAAAGTAAAGGAATGCGCAAAGACATTCTTTTTACACAGCAAACTAGCCACGTGCCTCGTTAATTATTGAATGTAAAGTTGGTGCTTCCACGTGCACCTGGGAACAAGCGGTCAAGAATTACGATTTCACTGTCACTAGATGGAGGCCATGTAGCGGTTCAAAATCTGCATTTCAAAACGGTCGATATATAGAAAAAAGTGCCCATGACGTCGTTAGACTTAACTTTACCGCTTGCTTCCTGGTGCACGTGGGCGCACCAACTTTACACTCCATAATTAAGGAGGCACGTGGCTTGTTTGTTGTGTAAAAAGAAATTTATTTGTGTGTTCCATCGCCTGTTGAAGTAAGGGCTAGACACACCTAGATAGCGGCAAATGGCTATAGATGCTGCAGCTTGTCATTTCGTGGCGATACCCCTTTAATTTAATGGTGAAAACTGTATCGTGTCTATCTCGTACCGATCTGAAGTTGAAAAAACAGTGACGGAGAGACTGAGCGACGTACAAACGGACGGACGGACAAAGTTGTTGCAATATTCTTCTCAACCGGTTCGGCTGTACGGAAGACTAAAATAGCCTGAACCATGTATTTGCCACCTGGCTTCTGTCTTAGCCAGTTCGGTCCTGATTCTGAAAGGCACTACAACTGGCAGGCATTCCACTGCTTTCGTTTCTTTCCATTTCCGCAGAGATATTCTTGTTAAAACTGTTTTAATTTGCTCTCGTTACTATTACCAAGAATGTATAGGGATGTGGAGGATAATTTGTAACTCAAAAAAAGTCACTATTCAAACGTGTTACATTCATTCCTATTGTCATTCGTGGTCATCGTGGCTGAGCGGTGAGAGAGCTCGGCCTGGTTTCTGGAGGTTTGCGGATCTGGTCGAACCCTTGGAAAGGGGACCTTGGCAAAGTTCCCGCCAGGACTGCCGGGATAGCGTGAGAGGCTAGCATGCTCCTTCAGCGGCTATGGAATGTATTCTGGCTAATTCTGGACAATCTTTTGGCCCCGACTATGATCGGAGGTTTCCCCGGATCGAATCCCAGAGCTGGCATCTCCCTTTAACAGATATTTCTTCTTCTCTAAAAAATCTAGTAATGTTCAAAATTGAGCCGGTTCAGCTATACAAGCAGTAACTGCTTCGGCTGACTTAAGGCTCGTCAAAATTTCTTTAAAAAAAAAATAAATAAAATTAGTTCCATGCGAGTTTTCAGAGAGCACCAAGCATTCCATCTGGTAATTTTTGCTCATTTTTCAGCCAATTCTAAAGGAAACTAAACTACAACTAAGCTAAACTAAATAATAATTAAATACAAGTTAGTTTCGTTTAATTTAGTTTATTTTTAGGCTGAAAACTGAGTAGAAATTCCCACATAAAACTCATGGTGCACTCTATAAACTTACACGGAACTAACAGGAATGAATCTAAGACGTTTCAGTAGGGGATCTCAGTCACAAATTCTCCTCCCCAACCCTTATATTCTTGCTATTACTTTCATGGCCCGTGCCCACTAATTTGTTGTCTTAATTGATTAGAAGTGTCAATTATTTGTGCACTAACGTTTGTGCCTGCAGTCTCGGTACTAAATAGCAAAACATTCAACAAAATATGTTTCTAACCTGAATATATGAGGTTGTGACATCACAAAGAAGGGTTGTGCAGTGTCTCGATCAAAGTCATTAAAAGCAATGCACGCTCCTTCGCATGTAGTAGTAGTAGGCCCATCTTTCTTTCCACACGACCATTTTTTATACTTTTCTGCTAGAAAAGATCCCACCGCAAACTGAAAAAAAAATAAAACAAATTAATGACATGATTTGGTGACTAATCTGGGGGCCATCCATACAATTAACGATGTCACGTAAATGTTGCCCCTTCTCAACCATCCTACCTCCTTGCGTCACCGGACCTTGGCATTTACCCCCCCCCCCCCCCCAAAAGAAAATAGACAATGATATCACAAACGTTACCCTCACTCCACCCAACCTTCGTAACCGATAAAAAGGAAAATAATGTGGAAAAATACCTCAAGTTTTTGGGCTGGTTCTTAAATAAAGTTATTGGGACCACATTTTTTTGATATTGAATATCGTCTTCACGACTAGGATTAAACTGTCTGTCTACGACAGGTTTTAAAATAATATTTTTAAACGCTGACTTGTAAGTGGTAGAATTACAAACCAAATGTTAATGAAAGAGTTAATAAAAGTTAAAGAGATAAAGGACAAATAAAGACAAAGAAAAAAGACAAACACATGCACAAAATCCAAATTCGGGTAAGTGTTAAGACCTTGCTTTGCTCGGCGAATAAATAAAGATTGCGAAAGAGTAAATAGGGTACGAAAGGGCACATAAAGGTACGATTCAATGGGTACGAAAGTGAACAAAATACAAAAATGTCCACAAGGGTAAAAGTGGTTGCAAAAGGTTACGAAGGGTACGTAAGGGTACATAGGGCATAAAACGGTACAAATGGGTACGAAAGGACACATAAGGGTACATAGGGCACAAAAAGGTACAAAAGATACAGAAAGGTACAAAAGGTTACACAATGGTATAAACGGGTACAAAAGGTTATGTAAAGGTACGATAAGGGGTTCTTAAGGTACAAAAGGGTACGAAAGGGTATATGGGGTAGGGGGAGGGGAAGGCAGGGGGCACGAAAGCATACAAAAGGTGACATGCTTTGAAAGGGTGTGAAAGGTTACGTACGAGTGCGAATGGCTACGTATGGTCGAAAGGGTACAAAAGGCTGCATAAGAGTATAAAATGGTAAAAAGGATACGAAATGGTACATTAGGATATGAAAGGTAGAAGAAGTTCGAAAGGGAACCAAATAAAATTCATATAATCATCTTTTTGTCTAGGATACGCTTTAGGGCAATTGGGGAAGCCACGGCCACAGAGCAATGCTCTGAGGTTTACGTTATATGCTGCCAGCATTTAATGTAAACCTCAGAGCATTGCTCTGGCTGCCGTGAACTTTAGGAAGCCTTGGACGGGATCGTGTTTGCTTGACTGGTTCATTTAACTGTTAGAAATCCAAACTTTGTTTTGCCAAAGTCCAATTTCTCATAGTTTATGTTAACGGATTACTTGATTACTGTCCATGAAAATTAAACATTAAAGGTGCCGGTTTACCATTTCGATACCGTTGCCCACATTCTAAACACAGCATCCAAGTTCCGGGTTCTCCCTCATTCAACAGGCTGATATGGGTCACGTGATATCGTTTTAGTTAAGAAAATTCGCGCTGCTGCAGCGAAGTGTTGTTTATTTTTTTAATTTACCGCTATTTTCTTTATATTAATCGAAGATTCTACGATGCTGCATCTAGGAGTTAAAAACGTGAAAAGGCGCCTTTAAACTACAGCTTAGTTACAGCATGATCCTCATCATGGTGTCCAGTTGCCTCGTAGTGTTCTTTACACTGGTCTCATGACCGGAATATAACATTAGCATTACGACATTCGCTGCCTTTCGCTTGACCTATCTCCAGATCTTCTAAAGAAATTCGCAAACTTTGTGGACTGATACATGAGCCACTTGGAACCTTCTTACATGAGACCTTTACCCTGCATTATAGGTAAATCTCTACCAACTTTTTCAAATCCAAATTATACTGGATACAACCCTACAAGAGGTCAATTTTGTATGTTGGAAGTTAACGAGTGAAAGACTAAGTGTTACGTGACTATTTTTGTTCAGTGAAAGTTCAAACTAGAAGGGTGCTGAAGAGTTCAAAAAATGCAAGAAAAAGCGCCATATAAACGGCTGTATGGAGCTTTAGATTTCGATTTCAGTTCAACCTAGTTCGCATACCAGTTTAGCATGGTCTGAAAACCTGTTTATATACAATTATCAATATAAGGATTACAAAGGCCGTCTGGTGAAGAAGCTGCAAATGTTGCTTCCCGGCTCTAGGCCAGTTGATTCGACCTCACAAGATTCTAATTTTATCTAAATAAGGGCGCATTTTCGCAACGACTAACTTTTGCATTATCGCAGCTAGAATTTACTCACAATGGCAAAGATGTCGTTGCCATGGTAACAACGCTACCTGGCTTAGGTAAATCAGACTTCGTTGAGTAAATGGTAACCTAGTAAAGAGGCGCGAAAAATAGCACTCGTGATACGATAAGTCCAGGAATACGGAAAACCCGGCATTCAACAGCGTTGGAACTACCTTTAAGAGGAGAAACAGTTCTTCAAGCCAAGGCCGGCTGGGGTAGAAGTAGCTTGTTTCACTCCACGTTAAAGCTGGAAAACTAACGCCTCTGAACGTCAGGGCGGGTTTATGTAATGATTCGCCTCTGCATTATCACAGCTAGAAGCTACAAATCTTCTGAAATTCCAACATGGTGGCAGTTTTAGCTCTACCGACTCGCAGCAAACACAGCCAATAATGTGAGTTCAGAAGCGAATGAGAAATGTTTCGTCAGGAGGAATTCTTTATCTTATTGGCACGGATTATAAGACTGCAACCATACTTATAATCCGTGCCAATAATATAAAGAATTCCTCCTGACGAAACATTTCTCATTCGCTTCTGAACTCACATTATTGGCTGTGTTTGCTGCGATTCGGTAGAGCTAAAACCACCGCCATGTTGGAATTTCAGAAGATTTTTGGCTTCTAGCTGCAAGAATGCGGAGACGAGTCATTGCATAAACCCGACCTAACGTTAAGAGGCGTTAGTTTTCCAGCTTTAACATTGAGCAGCGATGCGAAACAAGTTACTTCTACCCCAGCCAGCCTTGAACGCTGTTGAATGCCGGGTTTTCCGTATGCCTGTAGTAATAGTATCGCGAGTGCTATTTTCACGCCTCTTTGTTTGGATAAAACTTGTCGAGTATATTTTTAACGAAATTGCAAACAGTGGTTCTACAATGGTTGCAGGGGGTGGGGAAACGACCCAGAACATGAGGAAGCCGTATCATGGACACTCCTACATTGGGCCCTAAGTCCTTCTTAAGGCCACTGCTGATATCATTCATCAATACTGGAATTACAAAGGTGAAAGGAAAAACCGAAAATCATGCACACTTCTTTAGTTTCTGTGAAATATTGGTTTTACCTGATTAGGGCTTGTTTCTTGCATGCTGACTGGCAACATTTGGTCTTCCAAACCAGAGAATGGCATGTACACTGCTGTGAAATTGAATAAGCTGGAGCTGGCCCAGCGCTTATTATTATCATCTTTAATCGACTGGCACAGACTTGAAAGTAGGAGGTGGAGGCCCTTGACGAAGAGTCTAATTTCAACTATTGTGTCATTATCGATTCTGATGCTTCCGTTGGTGTACTTTGGTAAATTCTCAATGCTATTTGTAAGGTTTGCTTGCACCTGTTAAAATACAATTAAGGCATTGATGATTTGGAACTTTCATACACATTTCGTGGTAAGTCGGCTAAACATTAATCGAGGGTGTCAGGACAAGTGACCGGAACTCATCTGATCGACAGACAACTGATTGACACCAGATGGTCGACAGCCGAATAATCGACAAGGACATGTGATTGACAGGACATGTGATCGACTGGACATGAGAACGACAGCCAAATGATCGACAAGACCAGTGATCGATAAATCAAACAATTATGGTTAGAACTAAGGCAGTATCTGATTGCCTTCAAATTTCTATCTTTTTTTCTGGAATAATGAAAACATTCTTTTCAAATGCTTTTGCAGGGGGCGTCGGACAAAAGTCTAACTGAAAAATCGTCTAATGGAATAATATTTAATATCTTCATAAATAAAAAATGTGGAAAATCGTCTAAACGGAATATCGTATAATGGAAAATCATCTAAACGGAATGTTGTGTAATGGATAATTGTATAATGGATAAACGTTTAATTCGACAATAGACCTGCAGTTTCTGATGTTGTATGTATAGCCGCAGCGAGCGTGGCAGCGCGAGTGAGGCAGGGATATGAGAAGATTTTCCATTACACGATTATCGTGTTAGGCAATTTTCCATTATATGGATTTCGTGTTAGACGATTTTCCATTATACGAATTTCGTGTCAAACGATTTTCCATTGTACGAATTTCGTGTCAGACGATTTTCCATTGCACGAATTTCGTGTTAGGTAATTTTCCATTATATGGATTTCGTGTCAGACGATTTTCCATTGTACGAATTTCGTGTCAGACGATTTTCCATTATACGAACTTCGTATCAGACGATTTTCTATTGTACGAATTTCGTGTTAGGCAATTTTCCATTATACGAATTTCGTGTAAGACGATTTTCCATTATGCTGGTATACTGTACACGTTCTTCCAATTATGCGATTTTCCAGTTAGACGATTAGCCCTCACCCCCTTTCGCAGTACATAGCATAAAAATGTAAATGACTATTTTTTAATAAAAATCTTACTTTAATTTTTTTAAATATAAATAAAATACAAACATTAATATAATCCTGTTATTTTAATACAAAAAAATATAAATAAATCTTAATGAAACCCACCTCCCCCCCCCCCATTAAAAATGTAAATGACTATTTGTAATAAAAATCTTCATTACCATGGCAGATCAAAGCCTGCAGTCCCTCTAAAGTAATCGTCACTGCAGCAGTTCCCATATTTCTCGACAACAGATTTGTTACGCGTAGTTTTGATGCTCCCTTCGTTGTTTAGGTGGAGGAGGTGGGTAGGGGCTATTAACAAATTTTCAGAGCTGTAAAGTTTGACTACCCCACTGTCGCATAGCATGTCGGCAATTCATTCGATAAAAATAAGCTAAAATTAAATCAAAATAACATAGATTTTTTTATTTACATTGTAGACTTTTTTTTAAATATTAAATTTCCGATCACTAGCCTTGTCGATCATTTGTCCAGTCGATCATTTGTACATGTATAGCATTTGGCTGTCGATCACCTGTTCTTGATCAGTTGTCCGTCGATTATATGGGTGTCGGTCCTAATTAAGTGTTTCCCAGTTGTAGATACAGCTAAAAAAAATGTTTCATGCGCCGAACAAAAACCCAGGCGTGCACTTTTGTGAACCACATAATTAACTTTTGGTAGCATAACCTCAACCAGGGACAATTTTCCAGGGAAAAAATTTAGTTACTAAATAACTACACCCTATCCAAATGCGGCACTCACCTACATGGCTGAAAGCTGCATTTAACAAGTTATTAAATCTGGCTTACACCCCTCCAACTTTCAGCATAAATTGGGCTAAATCGAGGAGGGTATACGGTGGTTACCTGTTTCGTCAAATCCCGTTCTGCCGATAATTAAGCCCTGCTTAAAATTCGGTGAAAGAGGAATTCCCGTTTTGCTGAATCCCGTTTCACCAAATCAAAATATTTTTCAAAATTTAATATTGTAGAAGTTAAAAAAGCATTCTTACCTGGTAGGAATTTGTGATTGGTTTCAGTTTCTGAATTTTGATGTTATAATTATGTTGTTGCAGTGAACGCGGCAGCGTGAGCGAGGCGAGGCAGACAATTTGGAAAAAAATGATTCGATATTGAAACGAGAATTCCCGTTTCGCCGAAATTAAGACACTGATTACAGTTCTGCGGAATGGGATTCGGCGAAACGTGATTTGACCAAACGGATTTACACTGGGCATACGCAATCTCCAACAATGCGCCTGTGGAAAAAATATAACTTACTACTAATTAAACCACAGGAAGAGAGCTAACTGGTGGCGGGGGCCGCGCGCCCGGGCCCCCCGACACAGGGGGAGAGCCCAGGTACTTCGTCTTAAATGTTTTTTTTACGATTTGTACTTATCCCTACAAAGGCATAAGCATAAACAAACAATGTAGCAATCCCCACTAAGAGAGATAGGGAATGCAAACCAGCTCTAACCCTTACTTTCCCCTCGCTTTGCTTTCGCAGGTAATAACCGTCCTTGATATTAAGAAAAAAACGACATAAATCTGTCGTAGTGGCTATGCCTGTGTTGGTTTTACAGTTAGTATCGATGTGAGAGCATAAACTACTCTTGAGTCGTGAGGCAAAAAGTTACCTATCGTGAGAATTGTTAAGGTAAGGTTGAGCAATTACTACGAGATAGGGAATGCAAACAAGCTCTGATACTTAATTTCCCCTCTCATTGCTTTTGCTTGTCTTACAAGTCTTATCTGTCCGTGATATAAAAAAAAACCGAGATAAATCATCATAGTGGCTGTACCTGTGTTGTTTTTACAGTTTATATTGGGCATAAACTATACCCGTGAGTCTCGAAGCATACAATTACCTATTGTGGGAATCGTTAATGTAAGGGGGGGGGGGATTGAGGCTTAATGGCGCGTCGACAACTTGGTCATTAGCGCCAACCTCAGTCACAGTGCAGTGGTCCGGGTTGCCACTACACCACACATTACAGAGATGTTATTCAAACCCCTAATCTAAATCTTGTCATACATCTGTACCTCCTGCAAAAATTGAAAAACACCGGACAGGAGGACAGACTTATCGCACAACTGACGCGCAATGTCATGCGGAAGATGGAAACGACGACGAACACCAAGGTAATGTAAGGTTGAGCAATTACTACGAGATAGGGAATGCAAACCAGCTCTGATTCTTTCTTTCCCCTCCCTTTGCTTTTGCAGGTCTTATCTGTCTTTAATATAAAAAAAAAAACAGGAGATAAACCTGTCGTAGTGGCTGTACCTGTGTTGTTTTTACAGTTTGCATCGGGCATAAAATACTCGTGAGCCGTGAGGCTTAAAACTACCTGGGAATCGTTAAGGTAAGTTAGGTGTGGGCAGAGGCATCGGGCAAAATTTTCACATTTAAAAAAAATTGCTTTAGTAAGTATCTTAGTGTCCATGCTATAAGAATTTAAACAAAACATTCCGATGCTGTTTGCCGAAAATCATAAATTTTAAGTTTATGTTCCTTTTTCTCAAAAATTATTGATCAGAAGGTTATGATTTTTTTGCAGAGTTGTTCACATAGTAGTGATGTGTGATGTGTACCAAATTTATGATGTTTAGAATGACTTTGTGGTTTCGGTGACTAGTTAATTGGGTCTTTGTGGTTAATTGGGCGACTAGTTAATTGTCTTTTTTGTGAATTTAAGTGAGCATGGAGGAAATAAGCCATTTGACAGTTAATTGGGTAATGTGACATTAATTAAATTGCTAATACGGTTAAAAGTTTAATATGTTTTTCTGCAAAGGTTTTATGTTACAAAACCTTCAAGATAATACAAAGTTTTGTTTTGGGAGATAACACTTTTTTGTTTCTTTTTTCCCCCATAATGCCCATTATATCCTTAGTAATTACGAGAATAAACTTGCTTCTTAATGTTCGTCAGAATATCCATCAAACTCTTACTATTTAGCAACTAGCAAACTCTCCCGTTTTTGGAGCATGCCAAGAAAATAAATCGGGTTTGCAACATTCACTTATGTGATAAAGCCACAGAGGAAAGCAAGCCAACAACATGCAAACCTTACTCATCCCACTGTTGCCAAGGGTCAGGGTTTTTTTTTTAGTAAATGTGACTGGAGGTCCACTTTCACAATAGGGCACGACTTTAATATATAAAGGGCAACATTACGTTAATGGCTTAACTATTAACATAATAAGAAGATCAAACTATGTGCAGTGGTGTAAGTGGGGTTTTGTACTGAGGGGGCAACACTAATCATTTAGCCAAATTGTGTGTAGGTAGAAACCAATAACAGGTAGGGGGTCTGGCGGAGCGCTGTGAGAAGCTGACGCATTTTTGCTATTTTCCAGCATTTTCTGGCCTTGTAAAGTGCCGTTGGAAACATTTTTACAAAATCAGTTTTGCTGACTGCACTACATAATGTAAATCTTTCAGTCTTTCGCACTAGATACTTTTTTTTTATAAATAAAATATGTCTTCAGGATAGTCAAGGTTTTTTACAGCTACTCAAAAAGTGAAAATTTGTCGAAACCGAAGAAGCCTTCAAAACCAGAAAAATAAAACCTCAACCTGCCCTTTTACAAAAGTTGCCCCTGCCCTCTCGGTGGTCTATGCACACTACTGGATTTTACCTACCGTGAAGATTCGTTGTGAACTGGATTGAATATGAATTCATTATCCATATCCCCAAAATTTGTAATTAGAGAAAAAACATTCTCATGAAAGTATTAATGTATTAAACTAGACATTTTATTTCCTTTTTAGGGTGGACCTCCAGTGGGTCCGATTGAGTTTAACTGGAGGTCCACTTTAGGCGGCTGCAGGTCCACTTGGACCTCCAGTTAGCATGTAAAAAGTGCCCTGCTAAGGGTACAAAGGAAAGCAAGCCAACAACACTCAAGCTTTGGTCCTCTGACTGATGC